>JABUQX010057719.1:0-10000 GCA_015478945.1 Trachelipus rathkii
GCACTAGGAGGACGAAGTAGCCCCCATCCACGGCAATTTTTTTCTTTTTTTGATTTTATGGTTTTTTTGTGTTTTCTTTTTTTTTTTTTCTCTCCTTTTTATTTTTTTTTTTCTTTTTTTTTAATTACATAAGAGGTGTCTCCTTATATTAACCAGAGCTTTAATGATTCTTTTGGTGAGGTGCAATAAGGGACGAGATCGATCCAATGGAAGATGAGCGTCGGGAAAGAAGTTATAAATAAAAGAGGTTTATCTCCTTAGTGTTACCCACAGTGTTTTAATTAAAGTTTACCCTAGGTTCTTACATCTCTTTAGTGACTTCGATGTATTCTGTGTCCTCCTATTTAACACAAATGTAATTAGCTCTGTCAGATTATTGTTTCATCTTCTATAATGACTAATTTAAATAATTGATTTTTTTACCTCAGAACCGGGACTTAAATTGCAGTATATTATGTAAAAGGTTTCTAAAGTATATTTAAATATACATGAACGCAGCCGTAAATACGGAATAACTAAAAGTTATGGTTGGCTACCACTTTCTCGATGATGTATTAGACAATTTTTAAAGTATCTCTGAAAAGTTTTTGAAAAAAGTCTTACCCATAGGTATTACCCGAATGAAATTATCGCACTGCACACTTTGCATTAAAAGATTTCAAAATGATCTTGCATAAATCTATTCTTGTGATAATAGATAATAATGTGTATATAGTAGTACAGATATAAGTTAATATATGTGCAAATATATTATATAATATATATTTAATATAGATATATATATATATATATATATATATATATTATTATATATATATATTGTAACCTCAGACAGGCGAATGGGAAACAGCGAGTTCGATTGGCACAACATTTCATTTCGAATGAGAGTTAAAAAAAAAAAGTTTTCAAGGTTATACAGTGTGTCCCATATATTTGCAAAAATTATGTTTTGTTGAAATAAATTATCTCATAGAGAGTAAAAGTTTTATTTAACTAGACCGTTGGCCAAGATCGTTCTGGCATTAATTACACTCGAGAAGGCGTGTGCGAGCATATAGCTTGAAGAGGTACTGATCTGTGTCCAAGCAGTAAAAAAAAAAAGATTACTTAGTCCTGTTAACTTAACTTTTCTTGAAGTCTTTAGAAATTTGAACTTAGAAAAATTTTGGTCTCAAAATGTGTGGGTCGCTGTTACTACAGCTTACCATATATATATAATATATATATATATATATATATATATTATATATATATATACTATATATATATATAATATATTATATATATATTATGTTAGATTATTATAATATATTTTATATAAGCCTAGTTTAAATTATTGAAAGTAATAAGCTATAATAACTATTATAGATGTTTGGAGAAAGTCTTAGAACTAGTAATAAGGGCTAAATACAGGTTGAACCTCAGTGCAGCATTTTCGAGACCAAAACATATTTATATATCTAATTTCCAATGTTGAGATTTTATAAGAGAGAGCAAGGAATTTTCTAAGTTCAGAAGTAAAGTTAAACTGGTTTAAGTTAGGTTTTTTTTAATAAAATTGTTTTAGTGGAAGCTTTCTGGCATAATTCCAGTATAAGACTTATGCGTCCAACTGCATAGAAGCAATTTCTTTAAAAAACTTTAAAGCTCATTATACATGATTGTACTGTACATGTATGGACAACAGAATTTTGTGGTGCAGTCTCCCCCTTATTTTAAAGAAAAGGAACTATAATGTAGTTGCGTATGTGCTAGCTGTACGAGGTGCTCCAATAGCGTTAGATTAAGCAACGCAAAGGCACTGTAATTTCTGAGGTGAGGGTTATAAGAGCTTATATAGTAGTGAGATAGAGGCTGAAGTGAGTAGATTAGGAATGTTTTCTGTAGAATAGCGATTTTTCTCCAGAGGGGGACATGATACAATTCTATACATAAAAATAATTATATACATCTTATATGTAATAATATATATATATATATAAGTCATTATTTATATAGTGTTATATTTATATTATGAAACATTCATTCATCAACTTAGGGTGTGATAATATACATTAATATAAGAAAATATTAAGAAGAAAAAGCATGCATTTTATGCATATAAGAAAGTATCATGCATTTCAGTAATAATAGGTAGTTGTTAAATAATAATTTATAGGTATAGTCACTCGCTCTCCTCATGCCTCCAGTGTGAGAGAGTGTATGATTGTTGTCGACATCACGCTCTGCGATACGACATAAACATTTTGATATACTGAGAAGGAGTGTTTAGATTGTGTTTGCTGTATAGAGCGCGCGACACATTAGTGACTTTGTTGGAATCATATCCCTATAAATTATTAAATTAATATTGACTAGAGAGCCACTTGATGATAAGTAAGTGTTTTTTAGATCAGGTTCAACCATCACTCAAGGAGGCGCGCACAGATATAGAAAAACCACCACAAGGCCTGTAGAGGTATACTTAATGACTAAAGTCTTACGATGGCGGTGGTGGTGAGAGCCCATAAGATCTTAGAGCTCTTATAATAGGGAAGTGTAATGGAAATGTTGAGTATTATACAGTTTGGAAGGAAATAGTATACAAGGCAATGAGTTGTATAGTTATCCACTAAGGAGTATGAAGTTCTGATAAAGACGCAAGATGTCACCACTCAGGAAATAATCGATGATGTAGTACAACAGGATTTTGATCACCACCTACCGCATGCAGTGACTATATTTGCATGTGGCAAGAGCAAGGCACCATTTCGTGCATGAACGCAGTTTGGGTGTTGGGTTGACGTGCGGGAATGCAGTCTCGAATTAGGTGGGTTAGGACCATGACGAGTGGCTTTTTACTGTCTCTATATTCTTTATGTCTTTATGTCTTTATTTCGAGGTCAATACATACCCCCACGTGAAACGCCTATCAGGCACAGGCTCGCTCCCTGAATAAAACCGAGATCTACGAAAAGAGACGGATATCGCTGTGCCAATGCTTACTATCTTTCTACAGATAATAATGAGAAAGTCTGGGTAAGAATGTCATTATAGAAAACGTTCTCAGAGTGACCAGAATGTGGAACCTGTACATGTTATTTTAGAATGTATTCGTGATCTGCTCTTGAGAGATACTTTCCAGCGCTATTCCTTCAAAACATGAGTTCAGTTGGGATTGACTCTCAGTTTTGCTCCTAATGTGCTCAAATTAGTCCTGTGATTATATCACAAGATACATACAAAAATAACGATTTCTCTATCAAAACTTTACAGAGTATATTAGCGTCCCTCATTTAGGGGTATTTTACTTTGGTACACTTTGGAGAAGACTGGCTTCGATGACATATGGTTATACAATAAATAAAGGAGACTGAACACGCATACGTCTGAATCAACGATCGCTTTTTGGTGGTCTGGGACAATTGGTTTTCTCTCTTTAGAAGTAAAAGTCTTAAATTCGAAACGAGATAATAATGTATTGTTTAAAATGAGATCTAAATGTATTGAGTATTGGTTGTTAATTCACAGGTTGAGACGTTTAAGGCCGTTGAAGAAAATAGGAAAGTGGGAGGTTTCTTTGGAGAGGTGATTTATAAGTTGGTCAACATATATTATAGGAACGTTGAATTTACATAGGTTACAAGTGACCCCATTCGGAACTCATCCAGATCTTGAAAGAATAGATCAGAAAGGGTCGGCGAGTACTGAGACGAGAAGCAACTGCTAATCACTAGAGCAATATATAAGCTAAAAAAACAAATGGTGCTCTTAGGAAAGAGTAGCAGTATCTGTCGCCTACTGTACGCTCAAAGATTGGATATAAATGAAACTGCACAGGATGTTTGAGATTCTTCTAGAGTCCTAACGAGTACCTAGAACTAGTATTTAGAGGGATACAGCATAGTTGCAGAAGTCGCTCCCTGTCATATGTCATAGAAAGTAGGTATATATAAGATTGAGGTTTAATCCGACATGTGAGCAATAAAGCGCAAGAAGAAAGAAGATTCGCTATGTCCATCAGCAATTTATTTACTGTAACTATATTTTGAATGAATGTTATCATAACCTGAACTAAGTGCAATGGACCGACTAAAAACGAGAAGCTGAAGCGCTCACGCGCATAGAGAATAATTTAGAATATTGGAAACCCTAATAGCAAAGAGGGACGCCTTTAGAGATAGCTCTCTAGGTAGATGTGCTGGATCTCCCATTATCAGACTCACAACACGACTTTCGTCAGATTGTACAAACGCCTAACTATTGCAAGACTCCCCATAGTCACCACGCAGAAGAGATCTCAAGAAACTATAAACTTTTAAATTTACACAAATGGATGACCATAATTCAGTACATAGATTAGATATATTCTTTTGATGTCAGCTCTTTAGTGTGCTTAACTCTGACACACATTTTGCGCAAGTTTGTAAATACTCACTTTATCACTAAATAATATCTGAGACAAAAGAAAGAAGAGAGAAATGAAAAAACTCAGAATAAGATACCAGGAAATGACGAGAAGATATAAATATACGACAAACTCTCTATAATGATCTTGTATATACTGTATAGATTGCTTAAGGATAGGAGTGAGAAGGTAGATAGTGAGGGGGGCTGGCGACATAAGATAATAGAATGATCTCTCAGAGACGCTATCATATCTTATATTTAATGATGGCCGATTGGGTTTTTTTGGCACCACTCAGTCATGAGGAAAAGTTATATCTGTATATTAATTTTAAGGATCATAGGAGCGATAATAGTTTTCTTGTAAGGTCGAGAGGATCTCTCATCGATATTTCGATAGCTATCATTAAGCCGTCTAGTCTTTGTCATGCACTCTATTTAGGACTCTAAACGTCATGTTTACACTCAGATGCTATACATACACGCGAGTTTTAGAGAGACATTAACCACTGCGTGAGACTCGCACTTTCCTTTGGTTACAAACCATTCATAGAAAAAACAATAAATAGAACACTAGAAAATAAAAAGACAAGTAAGAAAATACTATAAACTGGGAAAAATTGAAGTCAGAGCATTCTACACCAAGGTCAAGTCCAACCATAATTTCTTAATGTAAAACTCATGTTTTTGGAATATACAAAAAAAAAAAAAATAACCAAATGGTTTTTTATTACAAATAATTGATCAACTATGTGATGAAGTTTATCGATTTATAAGAAATTAGATTTTAAAGCTAATTTCCTGAATGAAACATCCCCCCTTCCACAAAAAAAAAAAAAAAACAAAAAAAAAAAAAAAAAAAAAAAAAAAAAAAAAAAAATAAAAAAAAAAAAAAAAAAAAAAAAAAATAAAAAAAAAAAATAAAAATAAAAAAAAAACAGACGCAAAAAAAGAGAGAAGCAAATGTGAAATATAAAGATTTAATTTTTCATTTGTCATTATTTTTCTTCAGTTATGGGAAGAGCAACCTAAACAAAATTTAGGAAATTAATAACGTTCGTTAGCATTTTTACTAATTTGAACCAAAAAGTCAAAAAGAAACGATTTTAGCATTTTCCTAAATTTCGTTAGCAAAAGTGCAAAATCGAAAACGCCTATAGTTTTATTTTCCTTTTTTCATGAAATATTTTATAATTTATTTGTTTATTCTGAGACTATTAGCCAAGACTTTGCAGTCCACTCGAACCAGCCTGACCTTGATTTACGTGTAGCTCTGTGAAGTGTGTCAGGGTCAGTGTGGACGAAGATAAATAATCATTGCAGAATCTAATAACCGGACAAGGCTCCCTTGGAGTTGGTTTACAGTTGACATACCGAGTACCGACTAGTCTAATCATCTACTGGCGATTTACGATTGTTTCGCTTAAATATGTAATTAACTAAATTAACGATTTTATAATAGTTATTACTAAAATATAGTATTTGAGGGTACATCACTACAGCTTTTTCTTATGATAAGTCGTCTGGCATCCAGTTCGGACTTCTTAAATATTTATTTCATTTTATTACTAAAATTTAATAGATTTTCTTAAGATCCAGACTTCCAGAGTTGTCCAAGTATCAGTTATCTACCATCCAATATAAATTAATTTCGTTGTTGGAATCAATATTAATTTTATAAATTAAATAAGAAATTCTCATTTTTGAAGATTCCTAGCTTCATTTATTACTTAATAGTATTTTTCATTTTTAATACGGAAAAAAGTGATTTTTTATGATTATTGTTTAATTTTCTAGTGAAACGCGATTTTCTGATTTAATTTATTCACTCGTCCACAAAAGTCAAAAACACCTCCAGTTCCTAAAGATCCAACATCAACGCTTTCTATCACAACTTCAGTCTTCAACCTCTTGGATTTGGAAACTTGAAAGTTGGAAGACCTGAAGAGTGAAGATCCTTTTTCCAATTTTCTACCACTTTTTCTTCTTACATACGTCTGCTTCATATTTATAAATTAAGCCTTTTCTCTCTCTGAGTGAGTCTATATAATTGTTGGTAATTTGAGGGTTCAGTTCAATCTTACCAAACATAGCACGCAAATTGCAATAGCGGAGTTACTAATTAACGATCTCATCACAACACTTATTTCGCTCTCACCAATATTTCCACAAAGCATATATCTTAGGGTCTTGTCAATTAACTTACATTAGGATTCACTCATAATAAGTCTATACATAACTAAAACAAATAATAATTATTAGTACTATAAGTACCATGCATTAACCACACTTACATAGTTCTTATTAACAAATCATATATGTATATTCTCAATATGACATTGCGTTGTATAAACTTAATAACTACTGTATACTAAAATAATCCTAGCAACCTTTGGTACTTAGTCAATATAACTTATATATATCTTCTTTCTATATATATATAAACCAATCCTATATAATTTTATTATAAATATACTTATTTTGGTAAATTGTTTTATAACCCAGAGGGTTGTACCAACCCCCGATTTATTTATAGAATAATATCACTATAGGATTTGACTACTCTTAAAATAAATATATTATGATGTCTATGTGTAGTTGTGAAAAACTTAAAATAATATGTAAAATATTTAATATTGTATTACAGTTGAATACTTCTAATCATCATATACGATTTACATACTAATTACTTATTTAGGCATTGCTTTCATCTTTAAAGTGGTTCAATGATTTACTGAATTAGTGAAATAAATTGTAATTGTATTATGGGTACGGTAGCACCAAGCTCATAGTGTGGTTCAGAGCGTGGTCAAACTTTTATGGTATGTTCAGTTGATGATCATGGTTCGGTAAACACTTTTGGTATGTTCGAGAGAAAATCAAGGTGAATTAAAACTAATCTTGTGGTATGCTCAGTGATCATCAAGGCAGGGCATAACCGATTATGGTAAGCTCGAGTGACGATCAAGACGCAATCAAATCAATCCTGTGGTATTACCAAGGGATAAACAAGGAGCGGTCAAACCAAATATGGTATAGTCAAACGAAAATCAAGGCGTCAAATTATGACGTCAAGGTCAAGGTCAAGTTAAGGTCAAGGCGTCAAGGTGACGATCAAAACGTATTCAAACCAATTATGATATACTGAAAAGAAAATAAAGATTCCTTTAAGTCCATCTTGTTATATGACTGAGCGACGCCCAATAATGGCATGCTCAATTAATGCTCACGGTACAGTCAAACCAATTTTACGTCATGCTCATGCGACGCTCAATACGGTCAAACCAATTTTATTATTTACTCATGCGACGATCTAGAAAAAATCATTCACCGCAAAAAGATAAAATAATTTTACCCGAAATAAATTAACCAAAAAAATGTATTCTTTTTTCGATGGAGTACAGCTTGACTGTCTCTTGAGCGTTGCTTGAATGTCTCTTGAGCGTTGCTTGCGTGTCCCTTAAACGTTGTTTCTGTTTCTTATAAACTTTGCATATGCAATCTGCTAATGTAAAATATGTTTTAAAATATTGGATTATACTTTCCATCAGAGCGTGAAGTCCCTTGAGGAAGAGAGAGGGGAAAACAAAGAAATAAATGAAAGAGAAGAGAGAGAGGAGAAAGAGAGAGAGAGAGGGAGAGAGAGAGAGAGAGAGAAGAGAGAGAGAGAGAGAGAGAGAGAGAGAGAGAGAGTATTTCGGACCTTAAAACAATGAAAATAAAATTTTATTGATAACTCTCTCTCTCTCTCTCTCTCTCTCTTCTCTCTCTCTCTCTCTCTCCTCTCTCTCTCTCTCTCTTCTCTCTCTCTCTCTTATCTTTCTTTCGTGTGCTTTCTTTCTCTTTCTGTCTTTCTCTCTTTCTTCTTTCCTTACAAGTTATTTCTTCTTCCTTTCTTTCTTTCTCTCTCTTCTTTCGTTCTTTCATTCTTTTTTTGTCCTTTTCTTCTTCTTTCTTTCTTTCTTGCTCTTTCTTTCTTTATTTCTTCTGTCTTTCTTTCTTTATTTCTTCTTTCTCTCTTTCTCTCTTTCTTCTTTCTCTCTTTCTTTCTTTCTTTATTTTTTTCTTTTTTCTCTCTTTTTCCTTTTCTTCTTTTCTTTCTTTCTTTCTCTTTCTTTCTTTTCTTTCTTTCTTTCTTTCTTTCCTTCCTTCTCTCTTTCCTTCTTTCCTCTTTCTTCCTTTTTCTTTCTCCTTTCTGTTCTTTCAGATTCTTTCTTTCTTTTCCCTTTCTCTTTTCTTTCTTCCTTTCTATGGTATCCTTCTGCCTTTCTAAGATTCTTCTTGATCTTTCTTCTTTTTTTTTTGTCCTTTCTAACTTTTCTTTCTTCCTTTCTAAGGTATCCTTCTCCGTTTTAGTTCTCTCTCTTTCTTTATTAGTCCTTCTTTCTTCTTTCTTCTTTCTCTTTCTATTCGCTTTCTATCTTTCCTCGTCCACATCCTTCTCTTCTCTGTTCTTTCTTTCTGTTCTTTTCCTCTTTTGTGTGAGCTTAGCTCTCTGTTCTTTATCTTTCTCTTCCTTTCTTTTCTCTTTCCTTTCTTCTCTTTCTTCTTTTTCTCTTTTCTCTTTTTCCTTTCTCTCTCTTTTTCTTTCAGTTTTTTCTTTCTTCTTTCCTAAACATGATGCTTTCCTCTCTTCTCTCTCCCTCCCTCTCTCTCTCCTCTCTCTCCTCTCTCTCCTCCTCTCCCTTTTCTCTCTCTCTCTCTCTCTCTCTCTTTCTTCTCTCTCTCTCTCCTCTCTCTCTCTCTCTCTACTCTCTTTCTCTCTCTCTCTCGCTCTCTCTCTCTCTCTCTCCTTCTCTCTCTCTCTCACACACATACACCTCTCCTCTCTCTCTCCTCTCTGCTCTCTCTCTCCTCTCTCTCTCTCTCTCTCTCTCTCTCTCTCTCTCTCTCCTCTTTCTCTCTCTCTCTCTCTCTCTCTCTCTCTCTCTCTCTATCTCTGTAGTAATTTATCATCAAGTTGATTAATGATGAATTCGATCATTACGAGCCTCCTAATCTCTTCTATGTATTATCTCATTTGTGTAATTTATCTTTTTATCTATCTTTTTTTCATTCATCTATCCTATTCCATTTTACAATTTATCTTTCTCTGTAATATGTTATCTCATATATCATATCTATCAATTTTATCTTATTTCTTATTTGTGTATTTATTTTATCTATCTTTTTTCATCATGTATCTTATTTTGTTATTTTTATTTCTATCTATTCGCATTATTTAATTATATCCAATTAAATAAACATTTTGCACGTTATCTTTTAATCAAGATTGGCCGAAAACTAATTTTACTCACGGCACCGCACCGGAAACCGCACCGCACTCACCGCACCGCACCGCACCGCACCTGTGAGGCTCGTCGACAAGCCATACTTTTATATCATCTTATTTATACAATCTTCGCTATACGTATCTGAGCCTGTTTCCTTCTATACATAAGATAAGTTTTCTGGAAAGAGCAAATTGAAGATAAATAGAAGATCTAAGGATAAAGAAAAGGAAAACTACAGGCACAGGTGATATAGCGATTGCTGTATTACCTCTGAAACCTGAGCATGTAACTGGCGTAGATATTTCTGAGGGAATGCTTGCTATCGGCAAAAAGAAAATTAA
>JABUQX010057719.1:15000-37720 GCA_015478945.1 Trachelipus rathkii
AAAAGATTGTCTGCACATTTTAATGGCGCATCAGAAAGCACACGCGAATTTCTACCCGATACTCTGTTCTAACTAGATCATTAAGAAAACCTAGAGGCGCCAAATATTATCAGAAGTCTCCGAAGCTGCTGAAATAATAAACCATGTTCTTACAAACTCTGTTTATTTATAATGCGTCCATACTACGCTCTCAAAAGGTTTTCCTATCCTTCTTATTCACCTAAATATAAGTGTGGAGAAAACAATATATGGAAGAGCAACAAATATAATATAATATATATATATATATATATATATATATATATAATATATATATATATATATATAATATATATATATATTAAATATATATATATAAATATATATATATATATAATATATATATATATATAATATATTATATATATATATATATATATAAAGTAATATAAATAATAATATATATTAATACAATACTATATATAAATATATATATATATATATATATATATATATAATATATATATTATATTTATATATTATATATAATAAATATATATATAGTATCTTACTTATACCATATAGATATAAAATATATATAAAGAGCAGAGAGAGGAGAAGAGAGAGCAAGAGAAGAAGAGACCGAGAAGAGAGAGAGAGAGAGAGAGAGGAGACGTACACGATGCGAGAAAGAGAGAGAGAGAGTTTAAACGACATTCATCTGCCGCATCTTTCTCATAAAATTTACCATCGGAATATTACCAATGCCAAAGTTAATGAAACCTCAATCATGTTGAATTGTGGCCCACCAAATCAAGAGAGACGGAAAAAAATAAACGAATTGAAGATATGTTTCTTGTTTTACTTCCCCCCCCCCCAAAAAAAAGAGATTGTACAGAAGAGACTCATTTCAAAGAAAATCTTGCAGAACAGATATCTTGAACTAATTGTCAAAATCTTTAAAAAAAAAAACTTGCATTTAATCGCCTTCTCCGTTTCCCTTCTTTTTGAATTAAATAATTAAAGATTTTTGTTATTTTTCTTTTCTAAATTTAAAAAATTATTTTCTTTTATAGGCTTTAAATCAATTTTCATTGTTTTAAATTTGAAAATTAAAATATTTTCTTTCATGATTATTAAAGTTATTTATTTTTAAATTTCTGTATTGTTAAGACGACTAAAATAATATATATATATATATAGATATATATATATATATATATATATATATATATATATATATATATATAATATATATATAATATATATATATTATATTATATATATATATTATATATATAATATAAATTAAATATATAATATATATATATATATATATATATATAATATACTATATAATAATATATAATATAATAATAATATATATATATATATATATATATTATAATAATATAAATATATATATATATATATAATATATATATAATATATATATATATTATAAATATATATAAGTATATAATATTAATAAATATATAATATATAGGGATGTACCGGAACCAGTTCCGGCAGGAACCTCGATTTTGGAAGTTCCGTTCCGGCCGAACTAGCTTGGTTCCGGCCGGAACTAACCGGAACTTTCTACTTTTTCAAATGTCTTCTTAATAAAATTCAGTAATTGATTTGTCATTTACCCAGTTATGATTAGCGTAAGTTATCAGCATATCAGCGGATAGAGTCACCAAAGTAAATCTTGTTATCCCGCTGGGGATGCCACTGTAAAGGGGTCTTAATGAAGACGGTGAATTTTTCAAGTTCATTTACAGTAAGTTCAAAAGAAGTGTCCAAGACCTGATGCCTACAAAAAAAATGTAATTTTAATTGAATAACAATCGTAATAAACATAATAGCAAAAATACTAATAACCAAAACAGCAGCAATTTTAATAACAATAATAATAACTAATAATTCAATGTCGGTTTTCTTAAATCTTTGAGAAATCTATAACATGTACATATATAATCAGGAAAACTAACTATATGAGAATAATCATCAAAAATAACAAATAGAAATATCACGTGAGAGAATCATGTGGGTAAGAAAATAATCATGTAAAATGCTGAGGCACAGAGTAATAATCCTATAAATATAATCAAGTAAAATAATCATGTCGATAGATAGTAATCATAAAAACAATTTATTATGTAAAATTAATCATGTAAATTTATTTACAAAAATAATCATGTAAACAATCGTAGAAATAATCATGCAAAAAGATAATCATTAACAAATAAAAATAATCTTGTAAAAAAAATCGAGTAATTAAAAAAAATAGTTAAATAAAATAATCATGAAAAATAATCATGTAAAAATAATCATGTAAATTTGATCATGCAAAACAATCACGTAAGTGGCTAATAATCAGGAAAAAAAAAATAATCATGAAAAATACTTGCGTTAAATAGTTATATAAATAAACAGTAATCGTGACAACAAATAACCACGTAAATAATCATGTAAATAAACAAATAATCATGAAAAATGGCCACGTAAAAATACTCTTGTAAGATAACCAGTAAAAATGATCATGCAAATAATTAATAAAAAAAACATGAACTAAATCATGTAACCTCATCATGTACTTAAATAAAAATCATGAAAATTACCATGTTTAATAATCATATGAATCAATAGTCGTGAAAAATACCCATATTAAATCATGATATAAAATAATCATGTAAATCAATAACCGTGAAAAATAACCATATAAAATCATCATGTAAAATAATCATGTAAGTCAATATTCGTGAAAAATAACCATATAAAATCATCATGCAAATTTAATAATCATGCAAATTAGTAATCGTGAAAAATACCCATATAAAAATTATCACTCATGATATTCAAAAACATCATAAATCTTTGTCACATACATACATACATACCTACATACATACATACATACATACATACATACATAAATACATACAAACATACATACATACATACATACATACATACATACATACACACACAAAAAAAACTGCAGGTTTACTCAAAAAAGGCTTAAGCCAGCAACGGCAAAACTTATTAATACGAAATAAACCTAGTTCAAAAGCTTGAATAAGGTGTAAACTACTCATGCCTAGTAACAATTTATTTCATCACAATGATATATTTTTCACTTTCCTTGCCTTTATAGACCTAAAATGAGGAAAATCTTTTATCATTAGCAATATTAGACTTACCTCTTTTCGAAGCAACTAAACTGTCACACCTCAGTATAATCCTACCTAACTTCTACAAACTCTCATGTCCCGATGCAGGTCCAGACTGTGCGTAATTTACCATCTCCTCACGATGTAAACACCGATTAACGTTTTTAAAACCAACTAACCTTTTTCATCCCGCAACCAATATATATATACTAGTATATATAATATACTAATTATTATAAAAGTTGCAGCCTCCTAGGTATCCACCCCCAATAACACGTTTCCCTACTCTATAATTATAATACTATATATATATGAAATATCTCCTTAAGTATTTATTATAATATAATATAACTTATATATATTAATATATATATATATATATAATACTATATACAGTTATAATATATATATAATATATATATATACTATATATATATAATTCATATATATTATAATATATATATAATATATAAATATATATATATATATAATATATATACATATATATTTATATATTATAATATATATTATAATAGTATAAATATAAATTATATATTATAATAATATATATATATATATATATTATATATATATAATATCATTATATTCATGTAAAATTTTCTAAGATGATTTTACTTAAAGTTATTTAAAATAAAAACTAATTAACTACTAATTCAATTTATATATGCCTATTATATATATTATATATATATTATATAATACTATATCTTATATCCTGTACATAAACTCTTATATATATTATATAGTACATATGTATAAATATTTAATATAATAAAATATTAATTATATTTATAATACTAAATATACATATTGTACAGTATTCCTGACGGACCTCTATATCCTATACCTATATTATATAATTATAATACTATATTATATATATATATATATTATAATATATTATATATATATATATTTTATATATATATATTTAGTATATATATTAATATTATATATATAAGAGAGTATCCACATATATATATCCTATATTATATATATATATACCCATATATTACTATTATATACTAACTATATATATTATATAATATATTATTATACAACAATATATATATATACATATATCGTAGAGGAATATTCGCTAGTAATGTATATTATTAAGTAGTAACGACCCAACTAAATTTATTAAACAAAAGGGAGGTTTAGACTTAAATTTTTTAAAAAAAATTTCAGATCAACATTTCGCAAGACAGCAGTGAGTCCTGAAAAAGTTGTTGTTCACAGGGCAATGGGCGAGCAACAGATCATCATTTCCGGAAAACCCAAACATACGAATATTGGAACGAAAAGCACTCAAAATTCGTTGTAAAATCAAGGATTAGCCAAAAGGCCAAGCGAAAGTTGTGAAAATCTCCCGACATAGACCATAAATCGGTGTAAAATAGACTAGAATAAACAGTTCATATTTTTATCTAAAACCCTACGGAAATAAAGAAAGAATTAGATTTTAACCATGAAAAATATTTTGTATTCTTTGAAGGGACCGAGATCTAGACGATTAGCTCGGTACACGGCCATTTGTCATAAACTACAAAGAAATACTGAGCTGGTATCGAACTCGTACAACTAAATATAATGAGATCTCATGAGGGGGTTGCCCAGAAAGCACTAGTAACCGGGTTTACGAAGGAAACGTTCATAACCGGAGCAGCGAAGTTGGGACATCGACGCGAGATTTTGTGTCCGACGAACAAGAATCCAAGTAGGAATCGAAAACATCCAGGTTGATTTCTAGGTTGCATGTTTAAAGGCGGCTGTTTGTAAGTTGTGTTTTTATTAGTATAATAATTGAAATTGAAAACACTAAAAGAAGTGAATATATATTACTTAAAGGGTTTTGAAAAATTATTACGGATTATCAGTGAGAACAGCGTTTTACTCAGTTGCTAGTTTAAGGAAAATTATACCTCGTAAGAAAAATTAATAGACTTTTCTTACGAATAATTTGTGTTATATCCTTTTTTTTAACAATTTGAATTTTTTTACAAAAGTTTAGTGAGATTGATGAAGGCCACCCATTTCTATTATTTTTAAGCTTTTGTCAAAAAAAATAGAAAATGAATTGCGTATATTTTAACTCCTTCTAAATATTGTTGCAAGTATAAAGGGTGATAATAGTTATAGCATGAAAGAAAAAGAAAAGAAAAAAAACATAATATAGATGAGAACCGCAACATTGGTGCCTAATCCGTAGGTTTATTTGGGACTTACCCTTGCAATAGTGGAGAAAGGAGGGTGGAGAAAAGAATTTATTTTTTTTTTGTTTTTTTTTATGATCATTTTTCCGGGTTTATTTAACGGTCAATCTTTAAAAGTTTGTTACACAACAAACTTGAGAAGGGATGGAATGTAGGAATATGTAGGAATGTATTATTCACTATCAGAGAACGACAACTAAAGTTTTTATTAAAACAAAAGGTAGGTTTAACTTAAATTTTAAAAAAAAGTTCAGATCACATTTCGAAGACAGCAGTGAGTCTTGAAAAAGGTTTTGTTCAAAGTGCAATGGGCGAGCACAGATCATATTTCGGAAAACAACTAAGAATATTGAAGAAAAAGAATCAAGCTGTTTAAATCAATTGGATTAGCCAGGCAAGGAAAGTTTGTGAAAACCGACAGAATAATCGGTAATAGATCTACAAAATAAAGTTCTTAAGTCTTTAAACAAATAGGAAATAAAGAAAGAATTAGATTTTAACCATGAAATTTATTTGTATTTTTTTAGGGACGAGTCTAGAGCTGATAGCTGGTACATCGAGCTTTGTCATAGGAAATCTCGCCAGAATCGACTCGTACAAGTTGACAGGAGATCCCTGATGGGGTGTGGCCTAGAAAGACGAGTATACGTTTCACTCGAATGAAACGGTCATCTGGACAGAGCGAAGTGGGCGAACCGATGACTTGTATATCGAACAGCAGAATCCAAAAGAGGAACGCAAACACGCGTTGATGTTCACAAAGGCATGCATCTAAACACGGCCGGTCTGTTTGTAAGTTGTGTTTTTTTATTAAGTATATATAAATGGAATTGAAACACTAAAGAAGGTGAATTATTGACTAAAGTTTTTGAAAAATATTACGTCACGGAATGACGTCATACGATGATGTAAGAGTTGATTTTAAAAGCTTTTGGAAAAACAAAAATTAATGACTGTTTCTTTTACGTATGATTTTGTGTTAATATTTTTTTTAATTTAAAATTGAATTTTTTTACAAAGTTGAAGAAAAAGGAAAGGCATTTATTTATTTTAAGTTGTGTGCAAATATATATATTAGAAAACGAATTGCGTATATTTAACTCCTTCTCCATATTGTTGCAAGTATATAGGGTGATCAATAAGGTATATATGCATTGAAAGAAAAGAAAAGAAATACAAAACATAAATATCAAACAATGCCCAACATATATTATATTATTATTACTTAGTTATATATATACATATTATCCATTCCAAATATATATATAGTATATATATCATAGTATATTACTATATATATATTTATATATATATATATATATATCTATTATATAGTAATATATATATATAGTATATATACTAATTCATATATAATATATATACTATAGACTATATATATATATTAATATAATAATACTATATATATAATATATAATATATATATATATATATATATATACTATAACATATATATTATATATAATACTATAATATATATATTATATATATATATATAAATATAATATATATACATATAATTTATATATATTATATATATATATAATTTACTATAATATATACTATAATATAATATATAACTTATATATTATCTATATATAAAATATATATATATATATTATATTATAATATTTTACTATATTTATACTATATATATATATACTATATATTTTATATTATATAATAAATATACTATATTAATATACTATATATATTATATATAAAATATATATATATATATATATATTAAGACTATACTAATATATATAAAGTACTTTGTGTGTGTTGTTGGTTATTCCTTAGCACCAAATATGATAACAACCAACTCAAGTGTTGCCTTAATAAAGAATAAAGCAAAAAAAATAACTTTTTTCCTTTTTCTTTTCCTCTTTCTCTGATTGCATTCAAAACTCTTTACTGCAAACAAAAATACAATTAAAAATTTCCAAAAACTCTTTGAATAGAAAATACAAATATGAAAAGCACAATATTTTTTTTTTTTTTTTTTTTTTTTAAAAACCAACGTTAATGAAATATAAACTTGAAATAGAATTTCACTATTATTAATTATATTACAATTATATTATTATTATTATTACTTATTATTAATTATTATTATTAATTATTATTATTTATTATTATTATATTCTTATTATATACTTATTATATTATTATTATTATTAATAATTATTATAATATTATATTATTATAATTATATGATAATTATAATAATTATAATAAATTATATATTCATAAATTAATAATTATAATTATAAATTATATTAATAATTACTAATTATAATTATAATTATAATTATACATTATAATTAATAATTATTGTTATTGTTATGTTATTCTTTATTTCTTATTATTATTCTTATTATTAATTCTTATTCCTTCTTAATGTTATTCTTAATGTATTATTCAGTTAATAATTTACTAACATTATATATTACTTCTCTTAATATTCTGCTTATCGTCTATGCCGCTTCTTCCTGTCTTGTTAATTCTAAAAGATTAGGTTCAATATTTTCATTATCTTGATTAGAATTACCTTGAATACTATTAACATTGATTATTACTTATTATTATTACATATTATATTATTATACTATTATTTATTATTATTTATTCTTAATTATTATATTATTATAGTTGTATTGTTATTTATTATTATTAATATTATTGTTATTTGTTATTGTTACATATATATACTTAATTATTATATTATCATTAATAGATTTTTTATTATTTAATATTATCATGAGTAAGTAATATTATTATTATTATTATTATTATTATTGATTATTTATATTATTATTCTATATTCATTATTATTATCTATTATTAACCTAAAAATCCTCACCACATCCCTAAATTATATTATATATACTATTACTATATATATATATATACTATATATATATATATATATAATTAATATATATATAAAAAGATATGTACCTATAACTCTCCTAACATCATATACATACAATTTGAAAAAATTTAGATATAATATATATATAGATATACTATACATAATAACTACTATATATATTATGTATAGCTTCAAACATGATAATACTATATATTATCCATACTATATACTATATATTATATATATTATATTATATCAATTTATATCTATATATCTTATAACTATATACTATATTATATATTAAATCATGTGAGAAATGGGGAACAGAGGGTGGTTTGAGAGTTTGGGAGGCGGAGGGATAGGAAGGAGGGAAGGGGAGACCAAAGAAGGAGGTGGTACTGGATGGAATACACGGAGATTTGCTGAGGAGGGAGGGATGAGGGATGAGGGAGGTGTTGGCGAAGGATAGAGTGGGGTGGAGGAGGTGGGTGAGGGCGAGATGAGTGGAGGTGTGAGTGAGAGAGGCTGTACGTACCAACCTACCCAGCTCAAGCGGGAAAAAGGTGTAGTAAAATAAAATAATAATAAACTATATATATATAAATATATATATTAATATATATATATATATATATATATATAAGTATATAGTATATAATTATATATATTTATATATAGTAATACTAATACGTTATAATAATACTATATACTATATATTATTTTTATTATATATAGTATTATAAACACATATCTACTATACACGAGTTAATATATACTATATCTAATTATAATATTCAACTATATATATAACTATATAGATAAAATACACTTATTTTCAGTCAACGTCCAAGACTATATCTACACTATTCTCCACCCCCGATTAACCGTATCATTATTAACAAATAATAAATCACACAGGCCGACTTACTCACAGTGGTACTTTAGTCGTAGGTACGTAACTTAGTACCCCCACCCCACTCGGCCTCAGGAGTAAGCTCCCCCAAAAAGCTTAGAATATAAATTACTTAATTACTAATATATTTCATCCAGTCAATAAAATTCACTTTTATATTTCGCTCTAAAGAAGCATCAGTTGACTTTAACATATGTAAATAAACTTTTTTTAAGTCCTTTAATTTCATCTGAAGAAAAAATACTACTTTAAGACAAAACACACATTGTTTCTTGTTCTTGTTTTTTTTTCTCAAATTCCCCTTTCTTCATTTACGTATATCCGAGAAGAAATTTTTATTAAAGTATACATTGAAGTCCAACGCTTGAGATTATTGTTATTTATATCAAAATTTCCCCTCAATTATTATTATTCCCCCTCAAACGTTAATTTTAACCCCTCAGGCATCTGTTTTGTTTCTTTCTTTATTATAAACATGATTTATATATGTTTAACGCCACTGTCTTTCACCTTCTTTTTGATTATAAATACCTTAAAATTTCCACTTATCGTCGCACACGGTCAGCCACTGTAAAGGCTATCATAGAAACCAAATACGAGTACATAATTACAGCGTAAAAGATCTTCAGCTAGTATTTAAAGAAAAGCAAACAATTTAGCAATTGTAATATTACATAAAATATTATCTCAAAATTAATTTATTATTATAATAATAATTTTAATTAACTATTATTTAATATATATTATATTACATATTTAATAATATTAGTACTTCATGATTAATCATTATATATTAAATTTATTAAATAATGTTAATATATTTAATTCAATATTAATTTTATTATTAAAATTTAGAGAAATGTTTATATATTATTTCATATGGATTTGTTTTTAATTATCAATTTAAAATTTTCATGAAAAAATATTATAGCTACATATTTATACAGGTATACTATATAATATATATAATATATATATAGTATATAATATATATAATTAAATATAACTGATTTCAATTATAATTATATATTAATATATATACTATATTAATATAATTATAATTAGATATAATATTATTTAAATATTAACATAATATATAACAATATATCCATATATATAATTAATATATTATATATTACCTATCTATAATATATATATATATTATAATTAAATAATATATAATATTAATATATTACTACTATAATAAATACATAATATTATATATATATATACAAAATAATATTTAATAATATTAATTAATATATATATAAGTCCACACTTGCTTATATAATATCAAAAAGATGCTATACATAACAGTGGTCTTTGTGCAGCGTGCTAGGGATAATACGGCTACTTGAGGGAACTAGTTAGATAGACGTCACTTTGACTTGTTCGTGTGAGTGTAGTAATAGCATAAATGTTTAATTCATACTCTTCTATAAAAAAGACGTAGCTCCCAATAAAGAACTATACAAAGGCTCTAAGAAATGAATATTGTGTATTCACAGTACAGACTACTCATGCAGGAAGAATGAAAATAGTATGACTATGCACTCTCTGTGTTGTCTCTTAACGTATAAATTAAACTCACATGCTCAATGTATGTATTTTCGGATGTTAAATCAGTGAGGGGTTTAAGGAAATGGATTAAATCGGATCAATTATTGTTCTATGTAAAATATTCTTAAGCTGAAGTTCAGAAGGAGACAGAACATACTAGATGAGAGAAGGTGAGATTTCACACGTGACAGACAGTCAGCTTATAGTAAAGAATTATAGGTCAACGTTGAGAAGTCCAGTACATTATGAACTCTAAAGACATTCTCACCAACAACGTGAATTATCTTTGACTAACTCTAAAATTTATTGCTTCGCAAACCGACGCAGCCGCAGTGGTGGGTGCGGAAGCAACGCTTGCAGAGCTGTAAACACGCATTCCAAAGCTGACAGGTCGCGTCGAGTGAGAGCGGTGTGAGAATTTACTTTAGTAATACCAGCTGAGTAAGTAAATGGTTTTGCCAGCGTCCACCGCTCAGCGAAAACCTTACAATTGCAATGAGAGAGAACTAAACAGGTGCGGGTCGTCCTTCTACAGAAGCACTCTCTTGGTGCGGCTTAAAATCGGTGCGGTCGCACAGTGTGCACTGAAGAGAAAGAACCTCCAAATTGGAAAAAAAGGTACTTAGAATTTTAACAACTCATTTTAATAATCAACACATATATACATATATTAATATATAATATAATACTATATATAGGCACTATTTTATATAAATAAATTACCCAAGAAAATAATTGGGTTACAAATACTTCGACTAGTATCGAGGTATACAATCAAGTAAGTGTACGAGCCAAGCTTTGGCTTTGATAATGATATTAAAAAGCTAAATATAATAGTAATTACATAATTATTAATTCTATATAGGGTAGGGGGGGACATACTCTTCTCCTAAGTACATTATACTTGGAAATCACGAAGACTCTCGTATCGTCCACTCACACGGGAAGGTAGCTTTCAAAGCCAAAAAGGTCTGATATTCTCTCTTCGACTATAACCAAACCATACAAAGCGAAATAAGATGATGTTATATTAATGTTAACTTTATTTATAGTTTTTACTGGAAAACAAGGCATTGGCCAGAGGGATAACGAAGGCTTAACCTTAAAACTCTGCAGACTATATAGGTATTCACTTGTCATGTGGTTGCAAATTATTAGTGATTTTACAAATATTCAAGAAATAAGACAGCAAAAAGCTCAGGCTTAAGATAATGAACAAAAGAAAAGCACTGAAAAGTTACTAAAAGACGGCGACAACTCTGTTGACATTTCTTGTCCAAAAACCCTTATCACAAGCCTTAAATAAATTGTCATTTCTGACATTGTGAAGATTCATGATAGCAATAATATTCAGCGTGGATGGTCTATAGTCCAAAGCAGCTGTATGGACCATTTGGCATTTGCCGTCGCTATGTTTCAAGAAGATATATGAAAGACTTAAAATAACAGTAGTCGATGATCATCTAATTGCTTGTACGACTATAAACTCAAATGCCATGTGGCATTGCCTCCAATCATACTTATGGGCTTGTTCATTAACCGGACTAACAACATAAAGTGTTTTAACGGTCTACAGCTCATAAAACGGAAAAGCAGGCTATTTACACCGGGGTATGGGACAGTCATGCGACTGTATAAGGATCAACAGGAACGTGCTTACAAAACTTTTGGATTGTATAAACAGCTGGTTCTAAGCTCGTCTTATAAAAGAAAGCGATGGAGATGGAAACAAAAAGAAACATAGCACATACACTGAACTTTCACATCCAGATTATTTCATAACGAAAGCATACCATAACCTTTTTCAATTATTATCGAGGATTTTTAGAATTGGGAAAGTGTAACGCAGAGAAACTTTCAATTTTTATTGTTAAAAAAAAATCAAAAATCAAATCTAAATTTCAAGCAAAAAATTAATCCACATGTCCAAATTGAAAACCCTATTCGTCTTGTTATCTGGGGATTATTTCTTGTTATTTCCATTCAAAATAAAAGTTTACAGCAATCGATAGGTACAGTAGTTATCTTTTTGCTATTCCTCTGAAAGAGATGAACGCTGAGAGCGTTATTAAAGTCTTATTGTACGAGATACTCCCTTTTACTTGGGTGCCTGATACAATTCTCAGTGACAATGGAGGATGTTTTAAAGCTCACCTGTTTGAAGAGGTGTGTAAGATGATAGGTGCCAAACACTTCTGCACCACAGTTGGAAGTCCGCAATCAAATGGAAATTTAGAAAACAGGCATGCATCGATGATAGCTTTCCTACGGAAGTTCTTTGTAATATTTCTAGACTTTAAGTAAAGAATCATTATTGAAGCATTTATCATTACTCCCTGTATAAAAGTTTAAGCTGAAAACTAACTTAAAGAAAGCAAGACAATCTAAATAGAGCTGAGAAAATCTGTGATTATGCAAGGCAAAATTGAATTTGAAGAATAGAACTTTAGTCGCTGAAATATAATTTCGTGGGTTTAAGCGTTTTTTTGTTGGTTTGACTCTCACAATCCGGATGTTAACCACTATATAACTTACATGGTACTAACCATCCTTGTACACAATCACCATGTAAAGGGTATTTCTAACTTAAAACAGTAAAGAATCTACTGTAATATACTTTAATCATGACCTATTCTAATATCTTTTATGAATTGAAGAGACTCGTTTATAAACTGGATAAATATGTATAATGATGAAGTGCGGACAGTAAAGAACTGGGGGGCCAAAACTGTGTTAGTTAGTAACAATCTTCTCTAAACAACATTTCTTAGTTTGGCGTGTTGTACCTGTACAAGTTTGTAGATCATTTTTTCTTTTTGTTATAGAAATATATTCCACATTTACATTAAATATTACAAATTAAAGAAGACATTGGGGGTTTCTCAATATGCTTGTTTTTTATACACGGATGTCAACTTGTGTCTTAATATTTACTGAGGTATTACAGTACGATTTAGACTATTATGGCATCAAATGGTAGTGCCTAAACACTTAAATATTACTCATTCATTTATTAGGGTAATAGGGACCGACGTAATTAATAGATGAATATACTTATTTTTCTACAGGATTTAGGATACGTATTAAAAATATATAAATATTATGTTGCAAGTAAATAATCAACAAACTAGGTGTTTGGTTTCATAGCAAAAGACGAAAAGATACTCTTCTTACGAACGACGAAGACTCGCAACATTTAAATTTATTAATATGATCTATTTCATCTCTTCAATTCCGGAAAGGGGCCCTTTTCAATATTACCAGGCCCCAAAGAGCCAGTCCGAGCCTGGTTGAGTGTCCAACTTTCGGGTTCATAGACGGCATTTGATAAATTGATACACACTTGTGATACTAGCTGCGTTCCGACGCCCGACGCAGCCCGGCTGGCACACATCCAATATCGATGTTCCGACCGGTTTGCGCACTCTACATCACGTAAACGTCAGTCAGGCGCCCGTTCTTAATCCTGACTCGATTCGGGGAATAATAATGGTGGCTGCGGAAGGATACTGTTACAATCCAAATTTCTTTACAAAACATGTTCGGAAATGCCAAAAGTTTTTAATATTTTAGTTAGTATAAAGAGAAAACAATTAAATAATAATACCAAAATAATCTCAATAAAAAATGACAAACAAAGGATCGGATTATATTTCATGGCAGACGAAAAGCTGGACCGACTTGAGGTATCTATCGAAAACTACAAACATCATAGTCACAGGAAGCCATAACGTTAATTAAATCTAATTCATATGATCTTTCACTAATGTTCTATATCACAATGCTTCGAGACGCAATCTCAACCGAAAGTTGCTCGAAATTACAATCAATGAGCGTTCAAACTGCGTGGAGTCAAAGTTCTGCACTCACAAATACTTGCTAGTAGCTGAAGTGATTGATAAGAAAAAAGTCTTTATTCTCTAGTACTATATATATCACTATTGTTTAGATTCATATAGCTGAATAAAAAATTACTAGATGAAGAGATAATAAAATGTCCTAAGATTGAGGTGAAATCCATTAACAGTTTAATGCAGTGATTTATTAGATTATCAACACATTTAGTAAGATATATATGGACACTTACTTGAATAATAAATTCATCATGAGAGAAAGTCCTAAAATCAAGAAAATACATTAATCAAATCCTAAAGTATACCAATATGAAGAGAGTGAGCGTTCTATACAAGTAAGACACATCAAGACCTAAAAAGACCGAAGTCTATAAATATCCAAGATTCTATAGTGAAAGAACTAAGCCGTTCAACCTTATGAAGCAGGGCACGGTCAATCTTTCGTGAAACATCAAATTCACGCAATAAAACATCTTATGTCAGACAGGTCAATATTCCTTTTACATAATAAAAGGAAAACTAGAAAAAAAAGGTAGAAGAACTATATAAGCATCTGAGAAAATATTATAACAAAATATAAAAAAAAATTGACTCGGCTACCTTAATATTACGTTCTATCAGGAAGATTAATAATAGGAAATATATAATAGAGAGACAGTTAAAGCAACATAGTCTTATCAAGACTCGGTCAAAAATACTTTTTAAGTTGCCATTCGCTTTTGAATAGTTTGTCCTATATTTACATTTCCCTCGTGCAAACAACCCAATTACACATGAAAACTACTAAGCTAAACTATGGACATACGAGTTGTTGACATTATTGTTGTGTGTTATATACTCTATTGTGAATAGTAATATATTATGTTTTACTTCGGTTGTTGTGTGTTATTATCTATATACGATCGTGTAAAAGCCTAACATCGGAGCCTAATGGCTAACATGTCATACCGTGAGCGTCTCCAAAATTTTACGCGTACCTAGACGAAAAAATACGTAATTTTCTCAGATGGTTGTCCCCGATTTTATGAAAATAAGAACTCTAAAAAAATAATAATAAGAATATGAAAAAAAACTTCGCTCTTTTGAAAAAAATTACAGGCTCTCAAAAGTTAAAAAAAATACCAAAAGGATTATAAAAAAAAAACAAAAAATTTTTTTTATAAATCCTATTTATCGATTATTGAAATTTTTTTTGAAGAAATAACTTGGGTATTTATGTTTAGGTTATATTAATGAGCTTAAAAGTTTTAATAATTTCTGCTAGCTTTCTTCCAATAAAAATAATATCGAGCAATTTCGGTTGCATCCTAAGTTCAGCGTTATATAAATTTGTTATTCTAACATAAGCTTTCTCGTGTATACCTAACAAACTATATAATACTAGATGCCCGAAAATGAACTAACTGATGATATATTGAAAAAAGTCTATGGATTTTTAACAACTTTAGAGGGTGTAACTTTTTTTCCTAAGAGAGCGACAATTTTCGCTTTCACTCTTCTTCATTATTTCATTTTTTAGATAATATCCTGTGATTTTCATAAAACAATTGGGGTGGACAACCTCTGGTAACATTACCAATAATTCCTAGAGTTTACCCCCTATGCTGTAATATATATAAATATATTGATAATAATATACATATACTATAATATTATATATAATTATTAGTATATATATATATACTATAATATTAATAATATTATTAAATATATATTAAACTCGCTGGTATTAATGCATCACCTGAATATATGTAAAAAGTGTTAGTAATTTCAGTTATTGTTATTTGGGTCATACCTAACTACGGAGTGTATACCGTATGTTCTAACCTATGTGTGGAATCTAAATGACATAATAAAGACAAATTAACCAATTATTAAATCTTCAAATTTTATTAAAATTAACCTCAATACAACACAACCAACAACCTCAACAAGTTAACAAAACAAAGCAATGAAAGACATTGTAAAGATGAAAGAACAACCATCGGATATCCCACTGTTGGAAGTAGGCATATCTCAAGACAGGGGTGCTCAGCAAACTCAGGAAACCTATCGATGGTCGTCGAACTTTGTCTGTGCAGAACACGTCATCACCGGTAATCGACTTGGAACATGGGTGCCGAAGGTACGTCGAGGAGGAGAAGATCCCTCCACTGCAGTGCTTCGTGATCAATTCCAAACAACTACACACAACACAGACTCCTTGAAGTCAGCATGTACCTATTTCAAGCGGAATTGAAGACACGGAGAACTGGAGTACGTAATACAAGTGTTTGCCATATCTGATCATGGAGCATCGGGTACAATTCATTTTTTCACAAGCATATAGAGAATTGGACACTCACAGATATCGTAGGTTCAAACATTGAGCAGTACTCAGCGAATTTGAGACTGCTGGTGAGCACTTTTTGCTTGCAATAAATCCCCAAGATTTCTTTTGCGTGACTGTGATGTGTGGCAAAGGCTTTTTTGGGTCGCACAAGATTCCCAAGATCCCTTTATTTTGTGGAACGCGCGGTCCTCAAAGTATAAGTGTATTTCCATCGTTTTCATTGGCTCATTTTTATGTTACTTCCATGACAACGCCATATCGCACAAGGTTCGCAAATAATTCAACAACGTTGGGATACCCGCCATTTCCGAAAGCCCAGGCATGAACTACTCCTTAATACATCTGAATTTGGTGATATGCGTTTACCTTTGTGTGAACATCTCCATCCATCACTACAGGAGCTTGCAAACCTTGACACTCCGCAGGAGACTCTCTTAAGATCATTTCATAATCAGAATCGCTTGGATGAAGTTTTAGGGGCCAAAGGGTCAACCAATTATTAGACCACTTTATTTGGATCAAACATTGATATTTGTAGTTATAGTTCTGAATCTGACCATACTCCATATTTTTTTTTTCGTTTCATTTATTATGCATTAATCCTACACCTGGTCATACTATGGTAATACATTTATAACCTCGTGCCAACTCCAATAGTAATAACCAATAAACCAAACCCTAGCCTAAACTTTCCAAGAGGTTTAAATAGTATAGCGCGGGTGCGTGACTCGACCCTTGAGCATAAGTCTGTCTCCCATCATCCCTAATTGCACTTTTAAATTTTCTTTTTTTTGTATCACAGCCTATATCGGTCATCAACAACAAAAAAAATATAATGTAATTCTATATAATAAAATTTTTAATTAAGTGAATTAACCTGATTCAGCCTGACCATGGAGGGGTGAAGCAGACCACATTGTAGGGGACTCGACATTCTGTTATTCTTTCTTTACTATAAATTCAAATTTTATCTTTGGAGTCGTTTATTAATGATATCAACATCTTCAAAATTGTTTACAACGTTAAAATCAATAATGATAATTCCATAAGGAATAAAAATTAAGTGCATTGGGGAAATCAATTAGTCAGAAACTTTGACAACTTAAATCTCTTAATTATAACAATCATTTTTAAAAACTTTCAGTTAAATTTTAATTTTAATTATATTAAATTATTTACGTAATAAAAGTCAATAATAACGTAAAATACAAAAACATGGGTGTCGAAGCCCTCATCAAATTTTAACAGCAGGTGAATCGCACCAATTAGCCCCGGATTTGCCACTAATACGTTGGATAAAAATTTACTTGCATTTTATAAAGCTAAAATACGTCCGTACACTGAAAAAAAATAAATCATCCACCATTTCATTTTTAATAACGAAGTAAAGAAAAAAAAAACACATTATTTCAAAAGTGAAATTCATTGAAGGACATTTTGTACCTAATTTCTAACATTTTACAAAATATAAAAACTTCTAGAATTAAAGATGACCTAAATAAAACTAGTACTACCGCGTGGGTATTTAATGAGCAAAAAAATTTTTATTTTTTCAATTTTTTATTTTATTAGAGTGGACGGACACCCGCCTAAGACGGACCCTGGTCATCCACACACCTATATAAATATATAAAATATAATATTATACATATAATTATATATATATATAATATTATATATATTAATACATATATAATATAATATATATCTGTATATTATATATACTGTATATATATATTATAATTAATAATATATATTAACTCATAATATATATGATATATATTATAATTTATATATACTATATATATAACTATATATATATACTATATATATTATAATATATAGTATAACGGGATATTATAAATATATATTATAATATACATATTATATAATATATATAATAATATATATATATAATATATAATATATAATATATATATATTAAAAATATAATCATATATAATATATATATATATATTAAGGGGCTGTTTACTGACAATTTGTATAGTAATTGTGAGCTAATTTTAAGGGGAAGGAGTTAATCACTTCCATCAGTAACAAGTACAAATTAAATTATCTAAATTCCATTTATTATTACTTTCACATTAACACCTATGGACCTAAGCAAAAATAAAGTATAGTCTTTCATTTTTCAGAAAATTGGAGAAATTGATTGTTTGCAAAAAGGTAATTATCCTAATCTTTGTTACTTGTAATGTGTGGAAAAAGTCCCTTCCAAAGAAAACAGGAACACCTCTGGTTTATGTAACTGATGCATGACGGTATAAAAATTATTCCTAGTATACCTAATCATATATAAAACCATTATTATTCAAAAATATGGGTATGTTCTCCGCTTACCTCTACTTTTGCTTGTTGCTTGTTTTCGTTACTCAAGCTACTTAAAATATTAAATTAATTACTTTAATATATAACTATATACACTCCGATTGTGTTGCAGACCTCTGTGTTTTGCTCATTCGAAGTGCTGAAGCCATCTAGCCTACTTACAACTAACGCCCTCTTTGGGAATTCTTTCATTTAAAATAAAAATGATTATATTAATTATAAATTAATCAACACTTTAAATTATAAAATAAGTTAAAGAAGTTAAAGTATTATATTATATTAACAGGGTTATACCCGAGCTTTTCCTGTTTCATATGTGGTAGCTCATACTGCTGTTTTCATCTTGTCTTTCCATATGCGGGAAGTTTTACATAGCTCGGAGCTTTTCATAGCTGCAATTTCACTGCATCTCACATAGGCTATCTAGAAACTACTTGTATAGGCTTCAGTCTCACTTCTGTGTTCATGACAACTTCGTCTGAGTAGAATCATTTCTGGAAAGGAATAAAAACATTATAAATTATCAAAGCATTTGACTGATGGTTGCACAGTATATAATGCATCATTAAAAAGAAAAGACACTCCATACACTCCCTTGTGGCACACCTTTATCCAACTTTCATCCTTCACAATGGGGAGAAAAAATCAGTGGGGTAAATGAAGAGAATGGAAAACAATATTATAATTAACGCATTAGCCTAAGTTTGAGAACATTGTTAACTTAAACTGTTTACAATAAAAATTTAGCCCAATTTTGCTAAATTCGATCAACTTATTTCACAACAGTACTAATGAACTTTCTCTGCCAGTTGAAGGAGTAAATGGTCTTAAATAATTAACGAGATACTATTGTGTATCTCGTAACTGTTAATAATATTTATCCGCTCTTAAAACAGAACAATAATTTCTTATTTTTAGACTTCTATTGTTGTTTTTGTCATATGTTTTGTCAAAAGTAGTAAATTCAATGGAAAAGTTAATTGGGGTCAGAAATAGAAAATAAGATGACTAATCACAACAATTGGACACTTTGGCCATCCTGAATCGAAAGTCCATCCTTTGACGCCTTCATTAGAGAAATCCCTAATGGTTGCTCTCGTGATACGGTTTAGATACTTTCGGGAAACGTACCAAGGTGGAAGGTTAAGAAAGATATCCTGTTCACGCGTCATAGTTAGTATATTAATTAATCTCTTACTCTCACGAATTCAAATTTGACAAAAATTAATTATTACGTAAATCTTCCGAATGTCATCTGGGAAGTGAACCTTACTTTGGGTATTGCCATCAAACTCCCTTAAATAGGATCCCACAAAATAGCTAATGTATAATACACTCACTGATACAATCAGTCATTACACTCGCATATAGTGAGGCAACTCTTTGGAGTACCACTAAATATCATCTCTGTACCCCTTGGGTACTGTCCCCATTTGGAAGCCACTGGCTCTATGAGGTATTATGGCCAGATTTCATAAAATAACAAATATGAGAAGAAGCCATATGAACCTATAGACCCAGTCAACTATAATAAAAAACTAATTACCCAACATTGCTTGTTGAGTGCCACTTAATTATATCATTTAAGAAAATTGGATGGGGTATATTCGATTTTGGGATCAATACCTGAAATAGTAAGTACAGAGTGCACCCTTTTATGAATCACAGGATATACCAAAAACATATGAATGGATGAAACATGGTTTGAGTATCATATAAGTTATTTTGACTAAGCCAAATGGCTGTTTAGTATTATTTATTAAGTTTTACCATTATTACTATAAATTATTAAAATTTATATGTTTTTTCATTTACTTTTATTTTTTTTTTTTATTATGGGGTTGTATGGCTTTTTCCTGTGTATACTATTACGTTATTGACAAGAGCTAGGTGCTTTATGAATTTTCATGAGCATGGTTTTTAAGACTTGTGTAAGAGTAGTTTGGAGGGCCCTAGGTGTTTTGTGGATTTGCATGATGAACATGTTGTTTGGGGATTGATTCTGTTGACTTTCTGGACATCCCTCGATAGCCTATTGGCTTCTCTACTGGTCTTTTAATTTCTAATCATATGTTTAAAAATAAAACCGGAAAACTAAGGGGCCTTGTCAATAACTTACATGTATATACTATACAGTCTACACTAAAAAGAAAATTATGGCTAAGAATGCAAACACAACACTACAAGCTAAATAAGTTTGTCATGTCATAATAGTTATAGTTTAACCTAAGCTACTGTAATAAAAACGCTATTTGCTTAATCAAATACAGCCTATTATATACAATCTATCCATATACCTATCCAATTCTTTCTAAAATGTTGCAATCGAGTTCAATTTTAATTTAATTTATAGTAAACATCAAAATTTAGCAACTCATTACTGGAATAATATTTCTTATACATGATGCATGCCTTCTTCTATTTCTTAACTGTATCCTCTGCTCTCAGTCTTCAGTCTGGTGATCCACTATCACAAGAATTGGGTAATACTAGCGGGCAGGCTCCCCCCGATTTTATAACTAAATCACAGATATACTTTATAAAAAATAATAATAAGAATAAAGAAAACAAATTTTATTCATTATAATTATTAGTATTATTATTATTATTATTATTATTATGTATTCCTTTATTTTAATTGTTTTAAATAATATTTGGCAACCATTAAACCTATTTTTTTACTATTAGATTTGCAAGAACTACATGGACTTGATGCATTTATTAATCTTATTCTATCATAGATATATATACTTAATATATATATATTATAATATATATAATACTATAATATTATAATATAAAAATTATATATAATATGTATAATAGTATTTGGATGCTGCCGGATACCGCAACTACCGGTATCGCTATCGCAAGTTTTAACTATCGCGTATCCGCCGATATCATTGGGTTACCGCCGATAACCGGAGAATTATCCTAGTAGTTCTTCCTCGGGAAATATCAAAAATTGAAAATAATATTATAATATATAATATAATAATATATATATAAAGATATATATATATATATATATATATTATATATATATCAATAATATAATACTAATAATAATATTATATAATAATATTATATATATATAAAATATATAATATACATATTATATATATATAATTATATATATACTAATATACAGTAACTCCGGCCTCCGCAACCCGTGCGGGCGGGCCCACTTAGGTAATGGGCCATAAGCAAGAAACAACCAAACGAAATAATAATTAAATATAAAAAATACATAAATTTAAACTTTTCATATATATCAGTAATAATATAAAGTATATAATATATATACTAATAATTATAATTAATTATAATATATATAATAATAAAATTATATAAATATATATAACTATATATATTATCTAATATAATAAGTATATTATATATTAATATATTATAATATATA
>JABUQX010057720.1:0-27847 GCA_015478945.1 Trachelipus rathkii
TTATTATTTTATTATTATTGTAAAAAAATAATAAACATCAGTATTATTTTTTATTTAAACAATGTTTTAATTTATGGTTTTTTATTTTTATAAAAATTTAACCTATTCACTTTATTATGTTATATATATATTTAAATAGTATGTTTTATTATATTAATAATTATACTAATGAGTTGTTAACCCATACTATATATATACGTTCTAGGCCTAAATTATTATATAACTATATATAATTAAGTTAATATTATATTATTATATATATATATACTGATTTATATATATTATATATTATATATATATATATATATATATATATTTAAAATTATAATATATATATTAATTAAAATATTTATATATAATATATATTAATATATATATATAATATTATTATAATATTAATATATTATATATATATATATATATATATATATATATATTATTATATATAATATTAATATAATTAATATAACTAATATATTATAATATATATATATATATATAATATATATATATTAATATTATATATACATACCTCACCATTATATATATATATATAATATTCATATATATAAATATGACAAAAAAAAGGATGGTATTATATATATAATCAAGGTATTGTAGTTTTGGGGTGTCAGGTATAAGATAAAATTAGTAGATAATTGAGTAGGTAAAAGGTGTATTGATTTCTTTAGTGAGGTGAGGAGAGGGTTAATGTATGGTATAAGTAATACTTTCTTTATAAACAAGAATATTATTACTACATATAGTATACTAGTATATATAAGTGGGTGATAATAGGTAGTATAGATGTATATACTATATATAGAGTGAAAAAGTATAATTGTAATTTTGTTTGTGTAAATTGAAAGGTAAGATTATGTTTAAAGTAATGTTACATAATTATGGATATGTTATAAAATCAAAGTGAGGGGTTTTTAAGGAAATGGGATTAATCGGATCACATTGACTTTATGTTAATACTATGTTAAAAACTCTCATATATTAGTTGTAGTGGAAACTAATGTGAGTGATTGAGTAAGAGGAAGGTGATTAATGGAATATAGAAGTGAGTATATATAATATAAATATAAGAGTGAGTGAAAGTATTAAGTGAATAAAGGTAATAAGTGAATAAAGTATGTAATGAAATCAGCTCGCTAAAAGTAATATCAGATTTGAAAGTGTGAACTAAATGTTGATAACTGTAATAAATATTTCTATGGAAGCAAATGTAAAGTACGTACATTAATTGAGTATAGGCATGTGTGTGTGCAAAACAGCCTAAAATTTGTTTGGTGAGGGTGCTATAGAGGAGGATAATCTGAAGTATATAATTTATTACGATTACTCGATAGAGACAAGAAATGTAGTCGAGTATAACTCGAAGAGGTTTAGCCTCTACTAGCAGGATATAAAACAGCTATGAAGAACAGTAGCTAAGTGATGTTCGACATTGTCACATGAGCACTAGACAAAATGATAAAGTGCTCTATCATATAATGATATAATGAAATTAGATTGCACTTATAGGTAATATGAATAATGGAGTGAAAGAATAAAAATATGGGAAATGGTCTAATAGTAATGCAACTACGAAAGAATAGATGAATTTGGAAATATAAGGTAAATAAGTCATTTTTTTGTATAGGCGAGAGGAATAAATAAGGGAGTGCTCACTCAACTCAAAGGGAATAATCGGAGAGCGTCGTTCTATGGCAGCGAAGCGCGAAAGGTTAGAATTTAATGTACTCACCTAAAGCGGTGGAACACTACTTAGAACACAAATGAGTAATACATGGACTAGGATAAGTTTTGTAACTGATGAAAATGATGTGAGTGGAGATAAGATAAAGAATTAAATATTATAAACACTACTAAATCATTTGCTTAAAGATATAATGCCTTGTAATTATATATTGTCCCTGCAGTAATATGTGTGTTGGACGAGTGTGAGATACACGGAAATGTAAATATTTTAGTTCCAGAAGAAAAGAATCTATATACGCTGACTATTACTGCTCATCATAATAGCGCTGAAAAAGGTATTTACAGAGTATACAAGTGCACTGAAACGGAATGGGTAAGTGAGAGAAGCGATTGAAGAATTGATTGAGGAGTAAAATAACTGTCTCAAGTATAGTAAGATTTCAGATTGATAACGACATTTGGAAAGTTTTCACAGATATATATGTGAGTTCATAGGCGTGAAGAGTGATCAAATACTAGAACGGAAGATGACTCTAATGAATGTTGACTTGAGAGAGAGGAGAGAATCTGTGAGATCTTGTGAGAGCTGTACTGTAATTCTTAAAGACCAGTTAAATGAGACCTGGGGAGTACGAGATGAGCTCAGACTTTTCATCGTGCTAAGAGCAATTTGCGATTTAGAATTAGATCACAATGTAGTATAGATATGTTAGAGTGTATTAATATGAAGACTGTAAACAGACATTTGAAAGATTTTCGCATAATCATCGAGGAAATATTTTGTAAAGAAGTTACTAGAAATATTTAGTATTATTATTTCTATTGTTGTGTGCGGGGAAAAAAATAATCATATCTCGGTGCGTGTGTGTTCTAGGTTAGATATAACTGAGTGCGCCGAGTGACAGAGAGAACAGGATGGCTAATATTAGCTGATAAAGAACACAGGGATCGCTGTTTAGTCAGAGTCAGATAAGACAGATGTGTGGATCAAATCTTACATTGACAGCCAATTCTCAAGTGTGTGAGAGTAATGTATAAGGTGAAGTATATAATACATAACGAAGGTTCTAGGCAGGTGTTAGTGATATATAGTGTTGGTGATTAGCTTCTGAATGGAATCAAAAGTATGTATACGATAGTGGGCGTGTGTAAGAATAAATGTGGTCAAAAGTGATTGGTTTAGTATTAATAGCGGGAGTGAGGCAGGGATGTGTTATGTCTCCTTTGGTTATTCAATTTGTATATGGATGGGGTTATGAAAGAATTGAAGTTGGCGGTGACAGGAAATGGAGTTTAGAATGATGGAGATGACCCGTGGAGGGGTGCCCTTCCTATTAATATGCGATGATTTGGTTTTGTTGTGGCCAAATCTGAAGAGTTTGAGAGATTGGTAGAGAGAATTTGGCAGCGTGTGTAAAAGGAGTGGTTTGAAAGTAACGTAGATAAGATTAGGTTATGGTTGAGAGTACAGTCCTGAGTGTGAGTTATGTTAGATGGTGAACACCTGAACAAGTAGTTGAGTTTAAATATTTTTAGGTATATGTTGGATGAGAAGGGAACGGAATGATGCCAGAGTTTTAAGTAGAAAGTTGTGATCGGCAGGAAGGTGGCTGGTGCAATTAGATCGTTGAGTGTATGAAGGGACTAAGTCTTTAGTGGGCTCTAGGGTCTTACATCACGGTATGTTGTTACCTGTGGTTATGTATAGTAAGTGAGACTATGGTCTGGAATAGAAGTATAGAATCTAAAGTTCAAATGTTGTCAGATGATATCTTAGGGGCCATGAAAATTGTGAGAGACAGAATTGAATAAAATGAGGATTGGAACATTTAGAGAGTTGTGTGGTGTGGAAGAAAGGGGTAACGAGAGAATAAAATGAGATCGTTTGAGATGGGTTTTGGGTCATGTGGAAAGGAATGATAATGATAGTCGGTTTTTAAGCAGATGTATAGTGGCGATGTGTTGAAAACCGACCGGCTGGGGAGATCGAAGAAAAAGTGAAATGAGTCATTATACGAGTGTCTGAAGGATAAAAATGAAATTAGCAGAGAGCTACAATAATGGTGCATAATAAGAGAAAATGGCTGGGTTTGTGAGGGGGTATGGTTGTGGCCCACGCTGGGTCAACGGGATAACCCTTACACCTGACAGATTGTTATTACAATCAAATAGATGTATGGGTGGAAAGCCGTTCGTTTAGTCCCCAAAAATGTCTTTAAGGGTGAGTGAGTATGTTTCTACGGATCTGTGCGAGATAACTGAAAGGTCTCACCTAACTATGAAATGGAAACAAACGTCAGGAGTGGCGTGAGAGAGTGAGTTCCAGGAGAACTCATGTAACGAGGCATATCGAGGCACTTTCATCCATATCTATTCGAACTTATGTCATATTGCTTCCATATTTTGCTATTTTTATATTATATCTCTGGATGGCTATAGTGTTTACTGCCATATAATCAGCATAACTTTTATACATTATGCGAAAGAGTTTCTGGAGAGAGTGTTAGGGAGTTAAAAAAAGGTAGTATGACGAGAGTATATAGGTAGATAACTCAGCTTAAATATATTTTTAAGTATTCCTAGAGTAAAAAATCTATCGCTGTGAGAATCTTCCTTTCTTTAACCGACTAACTCGTATATTCAGGTACTTATCGATTATCTACCTATATGCGTAGCGTTTACTCAATTAACCATATAATAGCGTACTCACACATGTCAACAAGAATCAATGAATCTCTTCAGTTCTTTTCTCAGGTACTTTAATTAAGAACATTTAAATATTTTATATTAGGTACTTTAAATATATTCGTGTCTGAGAGCACATATTAACTTATATATAATTATTATATATATATACCACCGAGATACATGGAACTAGTATATATTAACAGACATTCTCAATGTCACGCCATTTTTATAAATAATTATATAGTAAAGTAAATTTCATATATGAATTACATAAATATATTATGGAAAAGTTATTTCCAAATTTTTGGATTTATTTATTGTACTTAAATATATTCTAAATTATAATTTATTTCTAGATCCAGTGTAAAATAATTCTAATAATCGCTGTATTATTAAAATTATACCAAATACTGGAAAGTTAGCAGAGCGTTATGATGTTGACGACACCTAATTGAATTAATAAAGTGCCATTAAAATTAGTATATATAAATGTTTAAAACCAGTTTTAATGCAATATTTAGGTAAAGTTATTTCACTCACAAAATAATTCAGTGAGTCAAATTATTGAAATGGTATATTAAAGTGGTAACATCTTACAGCCTTATATTTCGAGTGTCTCAGTAAAAAATACTACTATCATGTGAGGTCTATATCCTAAATCTACTACTTTCATATATTTACACCAAACCTGGAACGATCCATCCATTGAGAACATAGTCATTACTAATTTCACCTGTATTTTTAATGCTAAATACCGCCACTTTAAATAAGTATAACTAAGATATTAGTAAGTAAATTAAAGATATAATGATAACGATAAATTTAGAGTAAATTTTTATATCACATATATATAATAGAGTAATAACCATGAAAAACCAAAAATTTTGGCCGTTTGGTCTTTGTGTATTAAAAAAAAACGTGTTTTTTTTAAAAAAAAACGAACGGTTTTTTTTTGAGAACGTTCTTATTTTCTGTCAAATGTGTGACCAGATAAATGGTGAAAAAAGATGAATGACTAGTGCTGCCCGGAATGTGTATCAGTCGATGTCACCATAACCCTGGTATAGCGCAGTAGTTAGTGTTGGGACACTCGCGTGAACACGGGCATTGGTGTTAGTATCATACAGAGAATAGTTATAAATGGTTAGATGTTTCACGTAATTCATATGAATATTGAAAGGAGAGAAATGATTGAGATTATTGGTAATGAGGAGCGAATGATTTAAGTAAAGAAAGTTTTTATAACGAGGAGTTTGAGACAGGCGGGAAGAGTGCGTATATGATGGAATTGGTGGTGAGTGTTCCACAAGTAGAGTTAGAGACACACTCTAATCGTGGGAGCGACATAGGGTAATTGAACCCTTACATTGACGATTTCTACCACACTGGTGGAACAGGTCCAATATCGCTCGAGTGCCAACTGATATCTTATTAGACGGGAGTAGGATTTTCTACTGCGGCACGTTTTATTAATCAACACTATTATTTTAAATTAGAGGAATATTCTATGATATGGATTAGAGCGGCGGTAGAATGTGCCGCCTGACATGTTTTTTGTGACACAAATGTCTCAATGTTTTTATTTCTTATACTAAATCGTCTATATTTCTACTTTTATTCCGATATGCCTCATGCACACGAATCCTAATTCGCTCTTACTACCCATTCTTGAAAATAGAATGAGTATGATATACTAGAAAAGAAGGTGAAATAGCACAAGATCACTAGTAGAACGTATTATCAATGAATCATAATCATAATGCTAAACGTCACCAAATTTATTATAATAAATTAGTAAGAATTTCAGATATGTAATATACACTTTGGAAAAGGTTTTTCCATCTTTTCCAAGAGAAATGCAGAGTAATTAAATACATCTTTAAAAGTGTGTTCACCAAAAATAAATCTATACATACTGCCTATATTATCTCATACAAAACCTGAGAACTGAGATAAACTAAGACTTACTAATTGACTAATACAATATATATACTATTATATATATACTATGATATATAATAATAGCCATTTTAATTATAATATAGTAGAGTATTATTTCATATATGTACTATATAATTAATTTAGTAAAGGAGTATAGATTATTTACTCACTAAATTTTCGGATATTTTTTTTAAGAGATTTTGAATACATTTCTTAAAAGGTGTTCGTTCCAATAAATAAAATAATCTATCTGAGTCATGACTTATATAACTTCACTCACAGAAACTCTTCTTGGAAACAGATGAGTCGAGATATAAAGTGCAGGTGGGCTTGCATAAAAGCTAAACACTGTTTATGGAATTAAAGAATAAGGTTTAAGTGGAGAGTTGTAGATGTTGTATCACAGATTAGATGGTAAATCGAGCGCAACAGGTGTGATCTTTAATGCCTGGCGGACATGATATAACAGTTTTTGCATGAATAGTCCGATTCACAAGCACGACTTCATGCCTTGAATGTTAGTGTATATTGACCTTTAAACCCAAGAGAATGGTAAGCTCCTCTCTTAAAAGATTCTATATGTAGAAACTGTTGTGAATGGCAGGAAAAGGTTGCTGTTCAAATAAAATCGTCTGAGAAAACCAGAGTGATAACGATACAAAAAGGCGTACATAGCTAAGTATCTTGAGTGGTCCTAAGGTGTTTTTATCTCAAATACGATTGTAGGTATAAAGAATTTGTTCATGAGATATGAGATAACTAGCGGGATATTATGTGAATAGGTGTTTATAGTACGTCTCAGTATCATTATTTGGTGCATGTGTGAGAGATAAGAAGTAGTGAGAAAATTCTTTTAAAAAGAGTATAAATTTGTTCCTACGAGTAAAAGGAATAAATTATTGGTGAGTGTGATTGATACTCGCTGTATAGAAACCTGGAACGATACAGACTTCATGCTAACGCCATTTTAATTAATAAAATACTCGAAAGATGAAAGATATTCAGATATGATGAAACGGAGTGAGAACGGATGTTAGTGAAAGTGTGGAGATTTATAGTGCGCTCACATAGAAATTTGAGATTGATAGTAGAGTGGAATATGAAGTTGCGTGATTGAGTTCATTAAGTTGTGAAACGCGATGGAAATAGATAATACGGATCTATCGCTATGGTATTATATACTGCGATGTATACCAAAGCACGGCTAGGTAAGTGAGTAGCGAGACGTAACCACAGCATCCAGCTGACTAGAGCCCGAAGAAAAAGTGGATTGAGTTCAGTAAAGCGATTGTTTGAAAGAGAGAAATGTGAATTTTGGTAGAGCCGAGAAGAAAGGTGTATAACAGGAGTGAATGCGCATTGTTGAGTATTAAGAGTGTAAGGGTGAATGGAGTGTTTAATGATGAGCCTCAGACCTGGGCAAGGATATGACTCATCGTGATAACAGTTGTGTACTGACTATAAATATTTGGACCATATTGATTGAGTGTCAGCAGAAATCTAAGATTTTTCGTCTTCTCGATCCGCAATAGAAAAGTCTCTATTACGTCTGAACTTCTTCCTGACTCGATTTGAGCTTTCCCACTAATCTCACCAAGATCCATGCGGTCGAGGAGGCAGAGATGTGCGTATATTAAGGCTGCAACGGGGCTTCCCATTCTCTTTATTATTAACAGTGTGACGTTAGAGTGATTGTTTCATAGATACTCTGAAATAACGATACTTTGCTGGATAATGTTCTCTCTATATATTTTTCGCGAGGATTTGACGGCGAACATCTTAAATAACTTTCTCGCGATTTCTCAGGGTAAAATATAAAATTCATATAGGAAAGGAGACTAGAGCACATGATATAGAAAAGACATATATATATACCAAAACACTATGTGAGATACTCGATACAGTACTTAAGCTCTTGAGCTGAGAGGCTTTGGAGCTCCAGAGATGGTGTAGTTGAATATAACTTATAAAGTAAAGTAAAATTTCATTATAATATGAATTTAAGAAGAGATGAAGAATTTTATATATAGGCAAAGAAAAGTTATTCCAAATATATTGAGTAGAGTTACGGTTATGTAAGGAAATGTGACATACTGAGCTTATATATATAATCGCATGAATAGAGAAAATATCGTTATTGTGATCTAGCACTCTATTGAGTGAGCAAAATCTGGGGCACAAAACACTGGAGAGAACGAATACACAGAGTGTAGCGTGTTAGTTATGGTGCTAGAGCAAAGGGAGAGTGTTGGATGTGCTAAAGTAGGAAAAGAAAGAATGTTAACAGCGAATGGTGGAATGAAGAGCGTGATGCAAGCGGTTAAAGGTTAAAAAGAAGCGTGGTTGAATGTACAAAAAGGCAAATGATGAAGATTCAAAAGAAAGATGCTTGGAATTATATAGGTATTTATATGATGAATAAAAAAAGAAGTATAAGAATTATAAGATAGACGTGTATTGAAGTAAGGCGACAAGATATGAGAGCACAAAGATATGTAATTGTAATGAGAGGATTTATTGTAATGGCAGTGTGAGAGAAGGACGAAAGAGATTTGAGGGACTAATTCACCAGAAGAGAAATCTAATCTAGAGTGACCAAGCTCTTTACTTTGAGCATAGGACAGCGCGAAAGGTTAAGAATGAGAATAAGGGGAATCTGCGCTCTAAACGCGTGAGATACAGATAACAGATAGGGATGGGTGCACTTTTTCAGTGCAATCTAGAACGACACATATGTGTAGTTGAAAGATGATAGAAAGAGTAACATCATAGTAGTAATATCCATGACATACTGTACTATATCGAACATATGTTAGATGGGATGAAAGTTTTTAATCTCGACAGATTTGTTGTAGTATGGTGATGCTCATTAGGAAAGAGGTACATTAAGTATTTAGGTTCACCGCAGAAATATATAGAGTGACTCGTATCGTTCAACGCTAATATTGACGTGAGTAATGGCTAGCCTGTGGAAACGAGTAACAGTTGACGGGACACTTGAGTGTAACTTTACATGCAGGTATAGATGAGAGATCTAACTTTTTAGTGTAAAATAAATAGTAAAATGTCTATAGCATGATTTATTGCCATAAGTACGAGATTTCGATTGGAATTGATACTGGAAATTGTAGTAGGTTTTTAACAGAGACATTTTTATGTGGAGTTGGTTAGTTAAGAGATAGGAGATATCCTAAAATATGTATATTGGGATAGAGCGAGGTAGATAAAAGATATATCATCGCTACCACTCTAGTGTTACTAGGTAAGGGCACAAAACAGCGTGGAGAAACGTAGTACAAGACAATCTCATATAGCTGAGCGGAATAAGTTTACTTTGAGTGTTTGTAAGGAAGGTATAGCTGCACTTTGCGTTATTTTAATAAATTATAAATGGGTTCGAAAGAGGAATTTCATCTGTGATTTTGATATTATGTTTCAAACGAAGTGGTTTGGTTGATTTCTTATCTTAAGGAATATGTTATAAAAGTCGAATCAGAAAAGATAAAATTTAATTTTCGATATATTAAACCAATTGAGAGAACAACGAAGGTTGATTGCAGCAGAGCACTATATGAGCTGAAGCCAAGCACATAGATAAACGTTTAGACCTCCTGCTAACTTGTATTTAGGTTGCTCTCTTCATTATGGATTTGACTATACATAGAGCTCAGTTATATAGAGTTACAGAATATGGTTGCAGTATCGGTTTATGAGTACAGATGAATTGAAAAAATATTGTGTAGATAGGCTTTTTCTCTGAATTTTGGAGAGTTTTTCCTGAAGATAATGTGAATACCTATAAGTTTATTGTTATGTTCCAGAAAAAAATCTATCTCACGCGAGACGTCACGTTGTGATCGTATAAGAATCACCAAAACTTGGATAGCTCGAATAGTAAATCTAGAGCTGTTTTTAGCTAGGATATACATAGCGGAGTAAAGACAGGGTTGTGTGTATATCCTTTAGTTAATTCAATTTAGATATATATGGATGAAGGATTATGATAAAGGATATTTGATGAGAGCTGACATTATTGGCAGAGGAAGAGAGTGTTGTTTACCACACTCAGAGGATGTATTGGATTTTTTAGGGGAGAGATTGTAGATGAGGATTGATTTTGCACCTGAGTTCAATCACATGAGTAAAAAAATCTATTGCTACCTATTACTCAAAAGCCTGGACGATACATGCGATATCTATTTGCGATTGCTATATGTGGCGATCTGAAAGGCGTTTTTATTAAGAAGAAATTGAGATTAAGAGAAGATTATTCGAGAGCTCATAGGAAACCGGATCATTTTGTGAAGAGTGTGCGCTAATATATATATTATATATAGGCGCGTAGATAAAGCAGTAGAGAGAGTTATTTAAATAGTTTGATGAGTTGTGGTTACACGTGTTCTCTCAGCCAAAGAAAGTGTATACTGATTTCACTGTCTATAGTATGTGCTTCGAGCAAAACCTGCAGCAACGGATTAACCAGACATGGTGTTCATGAAAAGTTTAAATATGCTCAATTTTTTGTAATTTAAACTAATTGTTAGGATATGAAAGTAGAGGAGTAATCTGCGACATTCATAGGGAGATGTATAATAGATAAAATTTGGTGATAGTATGTGGCAAAGGATATTAGTCGGTGGCATGTGTGATAGTGAGCAAATCTATAAAAGTCTGATTTGTTCCGAGTATTCAAAGAGAGAGAATATATAAGTCTCGCTGATTATAGTGTAGCTAAAGGCCATAAAAGCCATTGAGAGTAACGTGATATCATTTTACGACTTATGTCATACTTGTACAACTGGTAGTGTCCGATGTAGTAATCTAATAAGTTCCATGTAGAGAATAAGAATTTATTATGATGATTATATGAAGTGAAATTATTTGTGTGATTAGAGTTTTTCCAATTTAATAGTTACGGAAATCTAAATAATGTGACAATCTTCTCCTTAGGAGAGTAGAAAAACTTTAATTGGATTAAGCTTTAGATAATATACAGATGAGAATGAACGTATTAGAGAAGTGGTGTGGTGTGAAGAAAGGGGTAAATGAGAGACACTAAAAACCTCTGGAACAGTATGGTTGAGTATACAATGGACCTGTTCTAGTGGTCATAGATGAAGGATCGCAATATATTGATTATTGAATAAATTAGTAAGATTAGTTGTTAAAGCGTGAAATGTGAGTATATGATAACGAATTTTGAGAGAGTGCTAGTTGCTCGTCTATGAACTTCGATCGGCGAGTGTCTAGGCGAGACCGAAGAGAAAAAGTGTGTGGAGATATTATAATTTTCGGTTCGTGTATATCGCACACTGTCGAATGAAGAGTATAAAATGTTGCGAGTTGTGCGTGGCAGCATGAGTCTGAAGAACTACGGCAGATAAGACACTTGATACAGTGAGCAGAGAACATGTGCGAGTGTCTATCTGTTATGGGGCCATGTTGTGGCCCACCTGGCCAGGGGAGCTGATCTCCTCATTATCAAATTAGAGAGACGAGTAATTTTACCAATATCAGTGATAGTGATAGTACCGACAGAGTCTGTGGTGCAACACTATTTTAACCAAACTCTTATGATTTGATGTGTGAGTGGAGAATTCTATCATGTGCTCTGATTGACGATATACGGTCTTCTCACAAACTAATATCTATCCGCTACTATAATTTACTTGGTTACAGAAGGGGGCGTCCAAAACTGGACGATACAAGACTTTCATGCTAACGTAGGCTGGGCTTCTTTTCGACGTTTGTCAGTGTTCTCCTACTGCTTTTTTTTCCGAGCTTGTAGCAGCACCGTAACCTCCCAAATCTTCGGGGCAAGAGGAGCCAGTTTGTGTATTAGAACTTAATAAATTAGAGAAGTAAAAGGAATTTAAAGAGTAATAGTAATTATAACGATTTTGGAAAGTTTTCCAAACATTTATTGTAGATTTATTTATGAGTGGAAAATCTAAGTATTTTATGATTTCGTTACAGAAAAAAATCTATCGCAATCTAGTACTATCCCTGACTATTACTTCAAAACCTGGAACGATACAGACTTCATGCTTACATCATATAAGCATTTTATTAATTAAATTATAGTAATAATAAAGAATTTTAAGTATGGTGATAGTGATATTATTGATAATAATTTACATATATTGAGTAAAGTATAAGAATTTAATAATATTTTAGGCTTGTTCATAATAAAAAATCTATAGCACTGCCTATATTACTCCAAAACCCTGGAACGTACATGACCTATTCCTAGCTTAATAACTGACATTATTTTAATTAATAAATTATTAGTAAGATAATTAATTATAATGATTATAATATTAATATAAATATATATATATATATATAATTTTGTGAGAAAGGTTTTCCAAATTTTGGAGTTACGGAAATTGTCACTAAATATATTTTTAAGTTCACATCGAAACTACTACTCTCTGTACTTTTAAGTAATCATCTTTTTTTATATAATGATTATAATATAATTTATTATACTACAGTAGTTTACCGCTCATCAGGCTTCTATGCTATTACCCGTAGTTCATTTTATTATTTAAATAAAAAGTAAAGAATTTAAATATCATTTTAAATGATAATTGTAATAGTTTACTACATATTGTTTATCCTGCTAGTATTTAAATATATTGAGGAGGCGATAAGGCTCCTTTATGAGCCATTCTTAGAGTTCTCATGAAAATAAAAATCATGGAATGTCACGAGACAACTCTTTTTATTTTCACATAACCACATGAGACACACCTTACCGTCTAAAGCGATATCATTATATCCTTAACTCTCGACTCAACATTAGCTAACGTGATTACATAATTTTATTCATATAGAGAAATATTTTTAGAGGATGAGATAGTTTCAGAACTGGAGCCTTTGGAGTTATCATAAAACCTTCGATAAACTGCGACACAAATTATGTTCTATTTGATATTAATTTAATTGTAAAAGTATATATAAAATTCAGTAACGTCTAGTCCTTGATTCCTTCTTCAGGAGTTAAAATACGGTTATATAACAAAAATATGAAACAAACACACCACACACATACACCGCACCACGCACGCACAAACCTGGACAACGATTACCAGGACACGAACCCACGATAAATAGTTGACAGATATTAAAAAAAGCATAATGAGAAATGACTGAGAATATTTAATAAAAAGAAAATCAAACACGAAGAATATAAGCGAAAGTGAAAGAAGAAAATCAAAAAGATTGAGTATACCAATGACCATTTTAAGTTAAAAACTCTGTTACTAATATAAGAAGACAATATTATTAGACTGAGAAATAATTATATTGACTCAAACAGGTAATCCATTGAACAAATTAGTTTGAGATTGATGGATGTTTTAGGTGTGAAACTATGAAACATAGTGAGTTATATTTTCAGTACGTTATCCAGAAAAATCATTGCGAGACTCGTAGTATATACACTATCCAGCTCGAACACACTGTGGCAATGCAACTCAGACTTCCACCTATGTATCTAAATCTTACACTGACAGCCCATTTTATTAATAAATTAGTAGTAAAGCGATATCAACCATTATCATGAAGTTAACTGACGAAAGGAAAATCTGTAACTTTTTTAATTTTTCAACTCGGAAAATTTCAACTTTTTCCAGAAAAAGCTGACAAAAAGACTAAGAACACTTATATAATTTGTTTAACTTTTTTGTTATAATTTATACTATGCATAAACATAAAACACATAGAACACATTTTTCTGTGTTAGATTTTTTTAGATACTGACACTAAAACTGACACCAAATGGAAATAAATAAATATTAATACAGCCATAATGTCGAAATCAATTTAAAACTCGAGTAATAAAAGCCTTGTCTAATTGATTAGATTGGGTGATAATTAATAAAATGTTCAAATTCCGCTTTCGGAAAATAAATACCTTTATTTATAATTGGAAATCATCTGTAATCTTCCTCTTGAGAATATATTTTCTCTCTCTATCGTCATTGCACCTCAAAACATGGTTCACCCAGTTCCATTTGAGAAATTTTCAAGATGCGAAAATTGTCTCCGTTCTATTTAACTTATGTATTTCTTTTTCTTTCGTCTTTGTTAATCTTACCACACTGAATCATTCCAAACTAATTGCGATAATTTATAAATTCTTAACATAATTATTGCTTTTATTTGAGCTTTCAAGTTTTTCTTATTGAAAATATTTCTTTAAAGGATCAACGGAATAACATTACAGTGCGCATCACGACGTTTACCAATAACTATCCAGCCCTGTCTTATTCCTTCTTCTTTTCTTTCATTTCCTCTAAGTTTACAGTTTTTGACACAAGAATAGTTAAAGTATGTATACCCCAACTTTGTCGCAGTGTGAAACTCTCAGACTTCATCACAAGGGAAGGCAAAATAATTAAACACTCGCTTGAATATTAGTATTTAACATCAACCAATCTAACAATGCATTCTTGCATGATCTGTTGAGCATTGAAATAGGTAAAAATATCTTGCAATGGGCAACCCAGTCAAATTATATAGATATATATATATATATATAGTACTACAATACTATATAAAAATATATATATATTAAATATATATAAAATAATATAATTATATAAATAATATAGTATATATATATATATATATAAATATATAATATATTATAGATATATATAAATAATATATATATATATAATATAAATATATATATATAATAAATAAATATATATATATAAATAATATATATATATAATATATATAAATATATATATATATTTCTATTATATATATTATTATATATAAATAATAATATTATATATATGATATATATATAGTAATATATATTATTAAAATAAATTAATTATTTTATAAACAATGTAGTTCCTCTTCTCATGAATGGACCAGCTGAATAAAATATCGCCATATACTATTAATACTGGATTTAAATATTTATGTATTATTATTATATATTAATTATCAATATTTATAATATGATTAAAATTATTATATATAATTATATTATTATATTATAATTATTATTATTATATATTTATTATAATTATTTTATATATTATATATATTACTTTTAAGAAAAACATGAGTCAAATATTTACTATAACAAGTTAAAAAATAATAATAATCTCATTTCTGGAATTAAATTGGTCTTATTCGATTAGATATTATATATATTATATATTCTAAAATATTATTATATTATTATTATATTATTATTATATATATATTTATTATAATATTATTATTATTATTATATTATTATTATTATTATATTATTATTATATAAATATATTATTATATTATTATATTAATATTATTATTGTTAGTATATTGTTAATTATATATTATTATTATTATTATTATATTATAATTATATTATTATATTTTTATTTTATTTATTTTATTTTATTATTATACCATTATTATACTATACTATTATTATTATTATAATTATTTTATTATTGTATTATTTATATTATATATTATTATATTATATTATTTATATTATATAATCACTATTATTATTGTATTTATATTATTATAAATTATTAGTTTATTTTATTTTTATTTTTATTTTATTATTCTCTGTGCCCATTATAATTATATGATATTATTATATTATATTTATTATTAATATATTGATTATATTAATTATAAATTATTTATTATCTTAAACATTAAATTTACTAATAGTATTTGCCAATTCCCATAAATCATTTTGCTGTATAAAATTGTTTCGATAAATAAATGAATCTCGTTTAAGGCAAAATTTGATATATTATATACATATATAATAAATATATAAAAAATATAAATATATATATATATATATATATATATATATATATATATATATATAATAATATATATAATAGTATATATATTATATTATATATATAATATAATATATATATATATATAATATATAATATATATATAATATATATAAATAATATAATATATATAAAATATAATATATATATTAATATATATATAATAATATATATAATTATATATATATATAGTAGATAATAATTTGTGTGACCCCTTAGATGTGTTGAAAACGTAATGTCGTATCAGTTGAGTATATGTAAAACAATAATATTTTATTGTAAAGGTACATCCAATTCTCGAAAAGGCCAATACTTGAAGACCACCATTGGAATAAATGTCAACAATTTTGCACTTAGCAATAAAGTAAAAACAGACTGTTATTTTTTTGTGATCAAATTTTTTTCTTTTTCTTTTTTCATTCTCAATTTATATAATATGAACTTATTTTCCCACGCAGTAATCAAAAGAAGGTAATTGAGACACAGTGTGTTCCCAAACCTGGCTAAAAAAAAAAAAAAAACATTTCTTAATGGCGTTCCATTAGACTTGTAGACAAAAAATTGCTCCCGTTATTATTACTAAAATGCTTCCCTATCAAAAAAAATTTTTTTTTCATATCGCCAATGAAGTTTGAACTATTTTTAAGCATTGCACATAATAGTGTCAGTTGAATGAAATTTCAGAGGAAATTTATTAATATTATTATTATTAATATTATTATTATATTATATTATTAATTAGATATTATTATATTATATTTATATTATGTATATTATATTATTATATTATATATATATATTATTATTATATTATTATTATATTTTATTATTATATAATATTAATTATTATATTATTATTATAATTATATTATTATTATTATTTATTATTATTATTATTATTATATTTTATTATATATTATTTAACTTTATATATAACTAATAATTATTATATATTATATATTATTATTATAATATATTTATTATTATTATTATATATTATATTATATTATTATTATATTGATTATTAATTATTATTATTATTATATATTATATATTAATTATTTATTAATATTATTAATTATTATTATTATTAATTATTATTATTTATATTATTATTATTTATTATAATATTATATCTATTATTAATTTATTATTACAGGGGTAAATAATAATCATAATATTATTGGTTTCATCATTATTAAGTTTATTTATTATTATTATTATTATATTATATTATATTATATTATTATTATTATTATATTATATATTATTATTATATTATATTATTATAAAGAAATAATTTTTGTGTCTTATTATTATAGTATATATATTATTATTTTGTATGAGGAAATTTTTATTATATTATTACTTATAATGTATATAATATTATATTATTAATTAATATATTATATATATTATTATATTATTAGTAGTTTCGTTCCTACGTCTGAATGAGCTAGTCGGTGAAGAAGAGCTACAACATGATAACAACGAGCACTTGTCAAGCCTGAACAAGAGTCAGACCATTACCATATATGATGTAATTAGCAATGCACAACTCAAACATGCCCGCATTCCTTTCCGCGTGCAATGCAAACGATCTCCTGAGACATACAAACGGAATTTTGAACTCATCAACAACACCATAGCCCAAGCAAGTTTAAGACAAACAAACAATTGCATAAATTCATATCAAATCTGATAATGATCTAAAAAAAGTTAAATTTTTTAGTAAATAAAAAAAAAAAAAAAAACGTAAAACTATTTCTTACATCTATACACTAAATTAAGCTAATTATTCTTTAACTTAATAAATTATTAGAGGCTTTTATTTCCTTCAAAGTTTTAATACAGCAAGTTCAATCCTACATGTGAAAAGTGAATAAAACTGATATCCATTTTGCAAATAAAATCTTCTCAATAAAACAAACTACTTCATCCCAAAGGTAAAGATGATAGAACAATCAAAAGGGCGATTCAATATCAGTGATAATTATGTGAGTCGAGGGATTAATAACCTGTGTAATTTTGGAAAATAATATATTGTTTATGACTTCTAAGGATAATTTACTTAAAATCTTGTACATGTTATCACAATCTAAATATAGAACATGAAAAGCCCATAGAAGTTACACCACCCTGAGAATACTAATATATTATATATATTATATATATATATATATATAACATATAACATATTCATTATACTATATATATATCATATATATAATAAATACTTACATTACCTTATATAAATACACATAACATAGATATATATAATAAATATATAATATAATATATATATATATATATATAATATATATAATATATAATATATATTATATATATATTATATTATATATATAACCATAAATAATATAATAATATATATATATATATAATAATAATATTATAATATAATATATATATATATATATTAAATATAAAATATATATATAATATATTATAATATATATGTAATATATATTATATATAATATATATATAATATATATATATTATATATATAATATAATATAGAGATATAAATATAATAAATATACATTATATATTATAATATATACTTATATATAAAATATATAATATATATTATTATCATATTATATATATATATAATATATATAAAATATTATATATATAAATAATTATATATATATAAAAAATATAATATATTAATAATAATAAAAATAAGCAAATAATAATTCTGTTCAATTGCAATGTATATTAAGAGCAAAAATACTTTCACATGCTATCTATCAAAAAATTCTGCTTCGATATAAACAACATTCTTCTCCTCTCTCTCCTCTCTCCTCATATATATATATTATATATATATAATATAATAAATATTAATAAATATATATATATATTATATTATATATATAATATATATATATATATTAATATATATATAAATACTAAAATATATAATATATATATAAATATTTATAAATATAATATATATATAATATAATATATATATATATATATTTATATTATATATGATATATATATAATATTATATAATATATATTATATAATATATAAATATATATATATATATATATATATAATATATATATATAATATATATAAATAAAATATATATATAATATATATTATTAATATATATATATATATTAATAATATATTATATATATATATAAATATTAATATATAAATTATATATATTAAATTTATATTTGGTCTGTTCCTAGGAAACCGTAATTTTATTATAAAAAGGATGACCAAAGCCGAAAAGTCAAAAAACTTTATTATCAATATTTAATATTTTAAATTCACGACGTTATTTGGGTTAAATTTATTCTTATTTTATTTTTAATTATAATCATATTGATTATTTTATTATATATGACTGTTTATCTATTGTATGCATAACGTATCTTCCAGTATCCTGATGAGCCTTTGGAATGTCTTTCGTTATATTTTTAACCAGCCATTCTCTATTAATAAAGTTCTATGACCTTCATTCCGGCTTTGATCCTTCTATTAAATTATATAATAATATATATATATAACTATATATAATATATATAATATATATGAATATATATAAATAATATATATAATATATACAATTATATATAAATATATAAGTATATAATATAATATATAATCAAATAGAAGATTATAGAAACTTTATATATGTAAACACAATGCGAAAAGAAACCACGCAAATTCAATTGGCAACGTTTCGTATTTAAATGTAAACATTTTCAATGCCAAAATAAATATTAAATTTAGCTAAAAACGTATCACTTAAAAAATAATACTATATAAATTAAATACTATGTAAAATATAATATAATACTATATAAAAAAATATTACTAACAAAAACAGAAAAACAAAATGAATTCAAAATAGGAATAAAAGCAATAAATAAAAAAAAGAAGCAAATTGAGGAGAAAGAAAAAAGAAGAAAGAAAAGAAATCAAGCAATTTAGGCAAGGATAAATTATGAATATTAAGTCTGTTAAGTTTCTTATTATAAGAACTGTAAAAATTTCAGTTCTTTCGTCATGTACAGGCAGACAAAATCTCTAAAATAAGGATAATATAGATGTTAGTTTAATATCGATGACTGTAAGCTGAATCTCTGTGATACATAGTCAACATTGCAGTCTGCACAATTGTATTTGTAAACGGTCCAAGACCGCAAGCAAATGGGAACACCTTTTTTTAATCGTAAACCCAAACTACCCATTCATCTATAATAAAAGAGATAAGAAAACTTATATTGTGGAAAAGTTTTGAAGATACTTCCAATTGGAATGAAATCATTGAAAGGTCCAATGTAAGGAAGTACTAGGCATAGGAAAAAGATTTAGTAACATCTAGGAAGCTGTTTTAGGTGGAATGTTCGTTTAGAAATTGGACACCAGTTATTTATAAGCTAGAAGAAAATGAATAAATCTGGAAAAATATAGAGAATTTATTTCCTTATGAAAAAGAATTCCAATCATAACAAAAGAATATGCTCTATGAAATGCGGATTAGGCCGCAATTATAAATAGGTGTAGAACTAAAAAAAATTAGTCCAACAAAGGAATCATAAGGTTACTAAAAATAGGAAATAGTGAATTACAAGGAAGATTGAGATTAAAATGGATTAGTATACTAACATATTTTGACTAAAATGAAGATTAGAACTAACAGGGAGAATGGGTTAAATTGAAAAAAAAAAAGCTTCTTCTTCATTACAAAAGACAAAAAAAACAGTCATGTCAGTTCAACTGGGATAAACAAAATTTGAATCAGAGATATTAATCAAGTCATTATGTTCTTGTAGAAATGAAAAATGTTGGCAAAAGTAGGCACGAGCATAAGCCATTTCAATTTACCATGTATCTAGCTGTATAGTTTGCATCAAAAACATGAGATTAGAATCTTCTTGCAAGTTAAAGTTCAAGAAATTCTCTCGATTTAAGCCATGGTAAAAACAGTTTAGGTTGAAAAATAAGATTGATGGAAAAAGATCACATGTTTGGGAACAGAAATTTTGGATAAAGGATTCAATATCTATTCAGTCATATAGCTCTGATGAATGAAAGATCTGAAACGTGAAAAAGAATCTAAAAAATCTTTACTGGTAGGTTTCGAGTAAGATCTCAAAAGAGTAACTAAAAAATTTCGCAATTGTAATATAAGTATTAATAGCAGATAAAGTCTAAAAAGGGTCTTCGTAGACCAATCAAACCTAAGAAACAGAAATTGAGTTAAGCAGAATTTAAGAGGTCTGACAAAGTTTTAGATAATGAGAACGTGGAAGAAAATTAATGATTATCCTCCAATTTTTATTTGCTTGAAACATCAACATAAAAGTTAATTTACTAAGGATGAAATAAGATAAAGTTAGCGGTATGTTATCTTTATGCCAAGAAAAACCCACACCTTTGTCATTTGTCAGTCTATTGGATCACATTATGTCTTTTAGTATTTAAGTTCTTAAAAAAACAGAAATCTTGAAAGAAAAGATTTGGTAGTGAAAAATGTTCGTGAATTAAAATTTAATAGAGGATAATTATTGATATAATTCTAATGTCTTATATATCTATATGTCGACATAGAGAGAGAGCCGAAGTATATCATATATATCCAACATAACAAAATAATATGATTAATTTTGAAAATAGAAGCGGAAAATTAAGACCAATATGGAAGCTTTTTTTAAACCTCAAGTAATTCTCTTACTATTATTAAACAAGATATCATCATGAGTATCTAGTTAGTCAAGCCTAAATTATCATAATATAAATCTTAAAAGCATAGTAGAAAATTTATCATCTTTTATATCCAATAAAATTAAGATATATATATAAAGCATTCCCATGTCTTGCCGTCTTTGCGTCGTGACATACAATTGTGCAGACTGTGATGTCGACTATGTACGCTAAACTAGCCTACAGCTTAAGATGTGAGGCTTCAACACATGGGGCATTTCCTTTCGAACTAATCTTTCATATTTAATCAACCAAATAATTCAACTATCAGAGATTCATTCCGATATTACTAAAACACCATATCCATCCATTAGTTTTCATTCTCCAAACATGTACTACTACGACGAAACTTTAAAAATTATCCTATTAACATAGAAACACTAAACCAAGACTTAAATATCCATCAATTTATTCCTGTGTGGCCATTGCAAATTCTTGATCTTTCTTTTCTTCTTCTTGCTCTCCATTGCCTCTTTCTTTTTATATTGTCCTTTCCGTCATTACCCATTCATTTACTTTCTTTTGTAGTAATTTTTTATTAACAACATTTTTAAAAAAAAAACTTATTTAATTTATATATATAAACATATTTTTATCATTGTTTTTGGTAAGTTGTACTTATAAAACTTATTTGTGCATTCATTATGAAATTCAAAATATATAACATAAAGTACGAAATGGGTCTGCTAAAATGAATTTATATTTTCTCATATATTATATATATATAATTATATAATATATAATATATAAATATATATTATGATATAAATATATATAATATATATTATAATAATATATATATATATATTAAAATAAGTATATAATCATCATCACCATATTCAAAGCTGAAATTGAGACTTAAATAAATCAACTCTAAGCAATTAATGGCCTTCTCTCTCGCTTTTTCAGAGAAAATATAAAATCAGGTAACAAGTCTGATGAGTTTGATGATCAAAATCCTCATCTTTTTTCCTACACATGTTCGAATATTGTGCAGTATTGATAATGGGGTATATTTTTTATCTTCATTAAAAAAATTCTTCCCCGTATCCAACTGTTTATTACCTCTATATCTTTATATTATTCAAACGTAATATATATAATTGCTATTAGTTAAATTTTATGCTTCAAAAGTTCTGTTCAAATAAATTAATGCTTTGGTAAAGAATAGTTAAAATATAATTACAATTAAGTTAACATTACAATAACAAATATAAAATATAATATATTATTTAATATATAAAATGTATTATACTAATATATCTCACTACTCTCTATAAACAAATAAAATTAAATACAAAAATTTATTTAATTTGAAAGTATATATGAATATGGAAGCAACACATTTCAATAGCTTTTCACCTTCGATACTGACAAAGTATTAGCAACTTCAAGTGATTCTTATAGGGCTTGAGATCATCTTTTGAATTTAATTGCTGAAACAAACAATGTCATTGATTCACACAAACCAATTAATATAAACTATATATAGTATATATATATATTATATATAATATAATAATAATATATAATTATAATAATATATATAACCACCAGACTTCAGTTCGCCTCTCGTGAGGTGATCTGCTGCGGCGCGGAGAAACCCGATCTCCATTTGTAACCCACGAAGCGAAATTCTACCCTATCCAAGAGAACACGGATGATCAAGCACTAGCACTGCCCCTCTGCTGGGAGAAAAACTGTCTCCTCCTTCACTTGACCCAAAGGAACATCCTCCCTCAATCAAAAATGGCCTCTCCAAGAAAAATCAAATATTCAGGATCATCCTCCGGACTCACACAAAAACAATCCTCATATGCCTAACCTTAAAGCACAATCATTTCCCTTATTTAGCACATCACATTCACTCAATCAACTATAACTTAACAAATAACATGTATTCCTAAAAGCCTGATGATAATAAATGTAAAAATATTCATGGCCCAAACTGGTAAAAATAATGGATACCACTTCTGTTAAACCAATTAGTTAGTTATATAACATTTAGTCTTGTTCTTAAAATTTCCTGGCTTTTTTTGTATTTATTTTGTCTTCTGCTAATCTTTTTATTGTTGTTTGTTTTAAACCTTATATCCACAGCTATAAAAATCACTTGCAGGCCAAAGAACCCAAAACCAACCTCCTACAATCTCCTCACACATTTATCTCCCTACACCCAGACCAGCAAAAATTTCTTTAACCAACATCCACCACCCACTTGCTTAAACAATCTGTATATTTGCATCAAAAACCCTTGCCTACAAAATTTTATCGCCCATCTGCAATAAAACACATCCCATAAACCAACCATCTATAGAGTGTTCCCACGCAAAAGAGATCCACAAAAACAAATTCCCCCTTTCCATTTACCTCAGCAATTCACTCTTGTCCTACTTCATATGCAACCCTCCAATTACCACCACACACACCCAACAATATAATCACAAACAACTCTACCATAAAAATCCTCCAAATTAGCATAAACGTTTAAAGGAACAAATAACATCCGAAAATTTCAGCCTTCTCTTCAAAGCCTATATACTCACTAGCCCTGATACAAAAGCCTACACCACCACAAAACGCCCCAAAAACATTTACCTTTTATTATGCTTCAATTACTTCAAAACATCAACCAAAAAACCAACCTATAACACTAAAACAAAAACAACTATCCTACCACAACACCACTTAAACTATCAAACCCACTAAATATCCCAATCCTAATATCCAAATTCATTTACTATCCTCTCAATAACATCTCTCACAACATAATAAACACATACATTCCCCATCCCACATCTCAAATCTGCTCACACAATTACAAACATAAACCTATCAATAAAAATAAACAACTTAATAAATAAGGCACTTCAGTTGCCCACCATCTACCTGTACAGAGAAATATTCTTCGAACAACCGAAGAGTCCACATTCAAACGACTGATCAATAAACTTATATAAACTACAAAAATCTCCTACTCGAACTCTCCCTAAACAACCAAACCAAGCTCCCCTGACATTACTTTTCCATTACCATCTATCTCTTAACCCCAACACCTCTTGAAACATGACGAATCTCCCATCAGACATCCAAAATAACCACTTATCAAACAACAAAATAGTTCAAACCTAAAATTAATAACTTTCACAAATTACAAAAAAGTAAACTAGCAGAATTTTACCCAACACATTGAATCCAACCTACCTGCACCCAGCCCAAACAAAAAACCCTACTCTCTACATAAATCATATAAACATGCACCAAAGAATCAAAAAAAAGCCTCCAACTACATACCAAACGACCCACAGAAAACATACAACCCTTCACTAACACCTGAAATCTGTAACTTAATAAACAAAGAAACATCATTCGACAACAACAAACATATACCCCAATCAAACCGCACAAAGAAACGCCAAATACTCAGATCCCCAATCTATCTCCACTCAAAAAGGAAAAAATTGAAAAGAACACTTTATATATATATATATATACATAAATTATATATATATATATATATAAAAATATATAAATATAATATATATTATATTATATATAAATATTAATATATATATAAATATAATATCAGGTTTCCTCATAGGCTAGGTGTTGCGCCGCACAACCCTATAAAAGCTAATATTTTTTTTAATAAACTTTATATATAAGGGAATAACCGTCAATATAATAATAAAATAATATATTCAATAAAATAATAAAAAAATTATAATGGCTCTTTAAACTCCAATAGTATGTTATCCAGTAGTACCTATCAAAAAAGGAAGTTTCAGTGCAAAAAATTTGAACCCCTAGATTCCGTCCTTCAAGTCATTCACGCTCCTCTCCTCTCTTCATTTTCTATCTTCAAATACCTTAAAATGTGCTGAAAAAATTCGCACATGGATTTTTGGAACAAATGACTTTTAATTTATATTTATGTTTTTATATATTATATATATATAATATATATATATATATATAAATATATAAAAAATAATATATAATATAATATAAATATATAATAATATATATATATATAAAATACTAATATATATATATAATATATAATAATATTATTAAATAGATTATATATATATATATATATATATATATAATATATATAATATATATAAATATACACAATATAATATTAAAATATATATATATATAAAATAAATTATATAATAATTATATAAAAATAAAATATATATATATAAATAATATATAATAAAATATATTAAATAATTAATATATATATTATATAAAATAATAAAATATATATATAAGTAATACACATTGCACCTCGATAGATGAGAAATCTAGCATTAAATGGCCAATAATATAATTAAACCATATGTACTCTAAAATCCATGTTACTCCCACATAATTATTGAAAATAAGACACTTATCATTAATCAAGTATTGGAACGAGTTAATTGAAATAAATATATATACCGACCTAATTATTATTATACAACGAAATACTACTATAAATAAACTATAAATTTATAAGTGAAAATACTATAAGTATTTATGAGCATGCAGGAAGATAACATTCTTTCGTATATTTAGAGAGATAGCATATGATGTTCAACATGAATAAAAAGTGTTAGGGCGTTTTTATTACAGAATAATACACTTGTAATACCCAACACTTATGATATATATTGATATAAAAAATTGATTATCACCATATAATAATATTGTACATAATAGTCCTAATTTAAAAAAAAAAATTACCAAATTATATTAGCTATAATTTTATTTACCCAATCCACAACTTTATTAGAACAATATCATAAAATGAATCTAGGAATATTACACACAATAACATAATAGTCTTGAGCTTTTAGTATCTTTACCATTTGAAATATACTATTTATATCTACAAAAAAAAATATCTTATGATGAATATTATTCACAATACCAGCACAGTTCACGAACGAAAATTAGGACAACATTAAAATAGAATAAATGCGAATACATCACTAATTAATTATATATATTTATATCTCCTACACATCTTTGTTTCATCTAATTGCAGGCCAAATTCACTTCTTTTATTTTTTTTCACAATATATAAATTGACATAAATCACACTATTTCACGCCATAATGTTGAATTCTAGTCACAAGTAAATAGTGTAGTCAGACAAAAGGAAATCCCTTAGCAATCTGCTATTTAACGATCACCACCGATACTCACACAATATTATATATAGTATACCCTAAAATGCCAAACTGCAAGAGTAGAATTAGTCCTCTGTGTAATGTGAGTGTGACGAATGTATATAAGTTACAATATATAGCGCGATATTCTATGAATATGCAACACTTATATAATTATGACGCCAGCAAATAGTATTTACCTGCCGGCGAGAAAAAATACATATTATTGGTGTGTTATAATTCCAATCTATTCCAATATAACCTATTTAAAAGTATAAGGAAAAAAAAAACGTAGCTGAAGTAGTGACACAATCAATAATCACAGGATGTATTGGTATTTCTATGTAGCACTATTTGAGCATTACATAATAGAAATTCAAACAAGCACTCTCTGTGCTCAAAACTTTATTGTATAAAAGCATTAAAATAATCGCACTATGCACATATTAGAGGTTTTGAACTCTGTTCCGCCATATATATTAGAATAGCACTACTAATAATAATAATTCCAATGACAATAATAAGTACAACAAAATTTCAAATTAAAATAAATAGCAAAATTCAAATTTCAATATTATATACTATATAGATAAAATAGAGATAAATCACGATATGTTTATTATCTCAATCGAACCCGATGTCGACCATTCCCCAATTTAAATACTATTGTCATTTCACTACGAGAGCGCTAATATCGCATTTTTTAGTAATAAATGATAGTCACGACACTCACAATATTTAA
>JABUQX010057721.1:2500-28545 GCA_015478945.1 Trachelipus rathkii
CGTTTATAGATTTCCCCTCGTCGGGACACTCCTGACACCCGAAATCCTCGTTTACTGCTGACCTTTAATACCCCTCATCCACCTACAAAGGTAAAAATAGGGTTCACAAGTCACAGTGTTCGCACATTTATCCCTCGACCCAAACGTTGCTTTAAATAAATATCAATGGTTTAGTCATCCCCGAAAATACTGTAGGGGACCGGATGAAATATGCCCAATCTGCGTTGAATTATTTCACACTCCCTGTGAAAATACCCCTAACTATAGAAACTGTGGAGGGCCCCACAGTGTTTCTTCCTTCAAATGATCGTCTTACCTGTTTGAACAGGTTTTGGAGTTATGCACCATGCATAAATTGAGCAGTAGAGATGCCATACCCCAGCTTGATGAAAAATATCCTACCAGACCAAGGCGATTTTACGGCAGAATCACAGCTGTCCCCCACGCCTCCGCGTGATCCATCGACACAACACCATCCAAGCAGAACTCCTCTCCCAAACCCCAGCGAAACTCAGGTAGCTACTGTATCCTATCTGCCTGCATTGCCCACGCCACCGACTCCTCAAATTGAACAAAAGCAGCCCTTGACCCAATCTCTCGTCCAAAAAGCCATTAACAACCCTATCCCGAGTACTAACTTTTAACAAACCAGCAATGAAACTGAGCTGGTTCATCCAACACAAAACTTGGAAAACACTTCTTTTCAAGACACACTGTCCCATGCCTACCCAATGGGTTCTCCAAACTTATGCAAGAGGACTATCTTTTTGTCCCTTAATTCGCCTCCCACTATTACTCAAATTCCTGAAAAAGATGTCCCCAAACACAAAGAAAAGAATAATCACCAAGATAAAGATTCGTTAAAATATAAAGCATCCGAATTTCTAAACAAAAACACAGCAACCCCAGACGTAAAAAATGTAACTCAGAAGGGACCTCGCCATAAGTCTATTAAAGAGACAAAAGCAACGACTTTAATAGACTGTACCAAAACAATCACAGCTATCGGACAACCCACCAATCAACCCTCTAATAGTTTGCAAGATAATTCTAGCTATTCTGAATCTTCTTATAATTCTTTTTCCGAATTTCCTGTCTCAGCAGTCCCTAAGGGATTCCATACCTTAGCAGATGAGATGGACAACAGCTCCCAAATGGAGCTCGATGTGATGACCCACTCTTTCTAATATTTCCTGCGCTTCCAAGAAAGGCGAATGGAAAACTGTCCAACGTAAACGCCGCAAACGCTCTAAACGTTCTGGATCTGTTGGAGGCAAGAAAGGAAACCCAGAGGCCCCCATTCTTAACTCAAATCGTCCAATCTCCCAAAATCACTCTCACAACGAATTACTGGCAAAATCTCCAGTGTCAAACCTTGTCAATCCAACGAATCCTATATCAGAACCCCAACACCTTCAAAAAGATGACACCTTTTCAATGACACATTCCTTCCCCATTTCCATGGAAACAACTCCATATCCCTTATACATTTCTGAATCTGCTTGTTTAGCAGATACTGATTCCGCTCCTATTAATAAACATGAGCATTTTGGTTGCTCTTCCAATGACCAACCAAACCCACACAATATGGACTCGGTTGAACTCAACTTATCTCAGATTCATGGCGAAGCCCCCTCTACCACCACCAAATACTACTGAAAATTCCTTTCCAAAAGTAGTCATACAACTCAAATCTCTGTTGTATGACTATTCTTTACCACCAGGATTTGTTGTAGAGATCCACGTCTAAGCCTTTCTTCTTCATCTGAATCTACTTCCAATACTACCCCTAGTCACATAGAGACAATTGTCTCAAAAAGACAATCATCATAACATTTATAACAACACAGCATGGCCACTTTCCTTCAATGGAATTGTTGTGGCTACTATTCTAATTTTGAAGAACTTGTTCAACTAATAAACATAGGTACACTAAAGTGCACATGTTTGCAAGAACTTCGACTATGTCATTGCGACTTCTTTCAACCGTCGGAATATAAATCACCACTAACCTATATAGCAGCGATTCTCAACCTGGGGTAATTACCCCCAAAGTAGTAAAATGGGATTTTTCGAGGGGTAAAGATAAGTACGTGGATTGGATCATCGGCTTTTCATCGCGCAGTCACAAAACAAAATTATTAACAAAATCATCTGTATCAAATCTAACTACCTAATCACTAATGATTAGTGACTAGTTATTGAATTAGAAAATTTTAGGTAATAAATATTATTACCTATACCTATACCTATACTTCTGCCCCTGGCCCACCTTAATTGGAGGGCCACACTGCTTCCAGGAAGCCGTCCACCGCCACCGGGCAGTTCCACAGGTCGAGAATAGAGGATATAGAAAAGACGGCACGGGGGGTGTCGAGAGCTGGGCATATCAGAAGGAGGTACTCTATAGTATCTTGAGAATTGGCATCACAGATTGCAGAATTAGGGAGGTGACGTTGTCTAGTTTAAATCTATGTTTATATTGCATGAGTCTCGGGTGGTGACCCGATCTGCACCGAGCGAGGTCCATTTGGCCTCTTCTGGACAGCGTTTCTTCTATCGGGAAGAGTTTTGAGGAGGGGGTATTTAATAAAGTGTTGTTTGGGCGGTTTTGAAGGTAAGTGTTTGTTAGGTGGGTATGGATATGTGAAGTCCATGGCCTTTTGGGAGGGGGCGGGGGAATTATGTCAACTGGTGACATACTATCCTATCTCACTGATTTATGGTCTTCTGCCCTTAGGGACTATGGGGAGTCTTGGGTGGTGGCACTCGATATATCAAAGGCTTTTGATCGAGTATGGCATGCGTCGCTACTCTCTAAGCTCCCTTCCTTTGGGTTTCCTCCTTCTCTTTGCTTACTCTTTTCAAGTTTTCTCTCTGGTCGCTCCATATCGGCACTCGTTGATGGAGCGACTTCTTCCTCCTTTCCTGTTAATTGTGGTGTTCCTCAAGGTTCTGTTTTATCTCCAACTTTATTCTTACTTTTCATCAACAATCTCCTCAGCTGTACTTCTAACTCTGTTCACTCTTATGCCGATGACTCAACTCTCCATTCTTCCACTCATTTCAAATCTGCTCCCACTTTTGCATCTAGAGTTGCCTCTCGTCTTCAGCTTTCCGATTCTATTCTTGCCGACCTGGATGGGATTTCCCAGTGGGGCCACCGCAACCTTGTGAAATTCAACTCTTTGAAAACTCAACTTCTTTACATCTCCCTCTCAAAAACACCTCCTAACTTTCCTATTTTTTTCGACAGTTCTAACGTCTCACCTGTTGACAACATAAACATTCTTGGTCTGAACATAAACAAAAAATTATCTTGGAAACCTCATATCACAACGGTTGCTAAGGTGGCCTCAAAGAAACTGGGAGTTCTGTTCAGGTTGCGGGAATTCTTTTCTTTAAGGGCCTTATTCGCCCTTGTTTGGAGTACTGTTCTCACATCTGGGGGCTCCGGCTCCACCTTCTATTGGATAGAGTTGAGTCTAAAACTAAGAGACTAATTAACTGTCCCCTACTTTCTAACTCTCTTGACCCTCTATCTCTGCGACGTGACGTTGGCGCACTATCTCTTTTCTATAGGTACTACAACAGTAGATGCTCAGAGGAGTTGGCCACTCGCATTCCACCTCCATTGCGTCGCCCTCGCAATACAAGGGGTGCCATGCTCTCGCATGAATTTTGCGTGAGCATTGAAAATCCCAGACTCGTTCTTTGTGGTGCCTCCTTCTTTCCAGCCACTTCTGTTCTGTGGAACTCCTTGCCATCTTCTGTTTTTCCTACTGTATTTAATCTTCCTCTCTTTAAAACCCACGTCTGCGCTCACCTGAGAGATTTGCGTTAGGTTTGGGCTTGGGTGGGCTTTCCTGTATTTTATTTCCTGCCCCCTCCTTGAAAAGGGCCCAGCCCGTTAGTGGTGGTAATCTGTAAAAAAAAAAAAAAAAAAAAAAAAAAAAAAAAATATATATATATATATATATCTTTCTTTCTTTCTTCACCTTCCTCTTTGCCCCAAGATTGGGGGTAAGGTGCTGTACAAGCATCGGAAAAGAAAAGCAGTAGGAGAACATGACAAACGTCGAAAAGAAAGCCCAGCCTTACCGCCCCCTCTGTACCATTAATTAGTGAGAGCTCGTCACAGACAGAAAATCCACCCTAGAGCATCATGGGACCGCGACGGACCCTCACTATGGTAAATCGTCAATGTAAGGGTTCATCCCCTGGCCCAGGTGGGCCACAACCATGCCCCCATACAAAACCCCGCCATTCTCTCCTATCATGCACCTTTATTCTCGCCTCTGCCAAACTCACATTTCTCTCCTTCAGACATTCGTTCACCGACTCAATCCACTTTCTCTTCGGTCTCCCAGCCGGTCGGTTCCCAACACACTCTCCACTATACATCCCGCTTAACCAACCGACTTTCATTCATCCTTTCCACATGACCAAACCATCTCAACATACTTTCATTTATTCTCCCATTTACCCCTTTCTTCACACCACACAACTCTCTAATACGTTCATTCCTCATTTTATCAATTCTTCTCACACCTAGCATGCCCCTAAGATTGTCCATCTGAACACATTGAACTTTAGATCTATACTTCTTATTCCAGACCATAGTCTCACTACCATACAATAACACAGGTAACAACATACCCTCATGTAAGACTCTAGCGCACTCAAGACTTAGTCCCTTTACATTCACCAACGATTTAATTGCACCAGCCACCTTCCTGCCATTCACAACTTTCCTACTACACTCTGCATCATCCGTTCCCTTCTCATCCAACACATACCCTAAATATTTAAACTCAGACACTTGCTCCAGCTGCTCATCATCTAACATAACTTCACACTGAGGACTGTCCTCACTCACAACCATAACCTTACTCTTATCTACGTTTATTTTCAAACCCCTCCTTTTACATACCCTGCCAAATCTCTCTACCAATCCTCTCAAACTCTCTTCAGATTCGCCACACAGAACCAAATCATCCGCATATAATAGGTAGAGCACCCTCCACTCCTCTCCATTCTCCATCATTCTAACACCATTTCCTGCCATCCCCACCTCGAATTCTTTCATAACCCCATCCATATACACATTGAATAGCCAAGGAGACATAACACAACCCTGTCTCACTCCGCTATTAATCCTAAACCAATCACCATTTATTCTTACACACGCTTCACTATCGTCATACATACTTTTGATTCCATTCAGAAGCCTACCACCAACACCATATATCACTAACACCTGCCATAAAGCTTCCCTATTAACTCTATCATACGCCTGTTGTAAATCCATAAAACCTAAATATAATTTATTCTTCTTCTCCCTCATTTTCTCAATCATTTGTTTCAATGTAAAGATTTGATCCACACATCCTCTACCACTCCTAAACACACCTTGTTCTTCACCAACCAGTCCCTCAGTCACTCGACGCACTCTTTCAACCAAAATACCAGCATATACCTTCCCTACAACACTCAATAAACTTATTCCCCTATAATTTCTACAATTCCCCTTTTCTCCCTTACCCTTATATAAGGGTACTATTACCGCTCTCCTCCAATCCCTTGGAACTATACCCTCCATAAACGCTTTATTACACAGCTTCCAAATCCAATCAATCACCATCTCGCCTCCGCTCTTGATCATTTCACTAGTAATTTCATCTATACCTGCAGATTTACCATTCTTCAACTTTCTCACTCTACCCATTACCTCCTCCTTACTAATAACCTCATCCCAAAATACCTATTCCTTCTTGCACCATCAAAACCACACACATTCACTAACACCTCATCATTACTGTTAATATTGTGCAGATTTTCGAAGTGTTCTTTCCACACTCCCCTCACATCCATTTCATCAGTTACAAAAGCACCATCCCTATTCATTATTCTAAGCAGATTCCCCTTATTCTCATTCTTAACCTTTCGCGCTTCCTTCCAGAAGAGCTTCCTATTCCCTTGTATGTCCTCATTCATCCTCCTTCCAAACTGTTCATTTACCTCTTGTTTTCTCCTACGTATGCACCTTTTAGTATTTCTTTTTTCCTCCTTATATAATTCCAAGCATCTTTCTTTTGAAATTTCATCATTTGCTTTTAGTACATTCAACCACGCTTCTTTTTACCTTTAACCGCTTTCATCACCTCTTCATTCCACCATTCGCTGTTAACATTCTTACTTCCTACTTTAGCACATCCACACACTTCCTTTGCACTACCAACAATTGCTTCCTTCATTTGCCCCCAGATTTGTTGAGTATCAACTTGTTCACATTCAACCGATTTACTAGCGAGCGCTCTTACATACTTAACCTTATTGTCTTGCTCACTTAACTTCTCACTCTTAATTTTACCTACTTCCTTTCGTATCACCTTCCTCTCCATCCAAGCCCCCACTAACTTAATTTTACATAGAACAACATAATGATCCGATAATCCCATTCCCAAACCCCTCACTGATTTAACATCCAACACATACTTCAACATCTCCTTCTTCACCAACACAAAATCAATCTTACTTTTCACTTCGATACCATCTCTACCTACACCAACTCTAGTATACTTATGGATACTCTTGTGTTTAAAGAAAGTATTACTTACACACATACCTCTCTCTTCACAGAAATCAATCACCTTCCTACCATTCTCACTTTCTCCCGCCACCCCAAAACCACCTGTTATACCATCCCTTTTTTGATCACCTATCCAACCATTCAGGTCCCCCAACACTATCAATCTGAAACTCCTACTTACCCCATCCAGAGCATCATTCAAATTATCCCAAAAATCGTACTCTCTTCAACATTCCCCTCAGATGGACCATACGTCACAACCACACATACCTTGACCTTTTCAAACTTAAATTTAACATTAGAATTCTAGGACTCACACACACAAAGTCTACCATAGCTTTGTACCACAGGTCACTCATCAAAATTGCAACTCCTTCTCTCCCTCTCTCATTCTCTTTCACACCAGCACGTACACATTTCACACCACACCACTCAACTTCACCTTTTCCTTTCATCTTTGTTTCAGTCACAGCGAGCAAATCAAATTTGCCCTTTCTAAATACATCCATCACCTCTCTCCTCTTCTCCTCAACATTTATTCCTCTGACATTCCATGTACCCATACGATTCATACAATTTCGCCGAAAGTTAGAAGGTCGTTTACGGCGATCACGATCCATCTCCGAGGCATGCATCAGCATTCCTAGCAAGAGATAGGTGGTAGTGGGCAGCCAACCCAACTACCACCGCCCCTTAGTCGACTTCTACGACACAGGACATATATATATATATATATATATACCACATATATATATATAAAAATATATATATATATATATATATAAAAAAAATATAAATATATATATATATATATATATATATATATATATATATATATATATATATATATATATATATATATATATATATATATATATAAATATATATATATATATATATATACTTATAATATATATATATATATATATAAATGTTGCAATAGAATTGTGCTGGTGAAGAAGGGGAGGATTTGTCTTTGTCGAGGGGGATTGGAGAATTTGGTGACAAGAGTGGGCTGGGTTACGGGTCTTCTGATAGAATTGAGTCCCCACAATCTTTAGATGTGTGGAAATAGGGAGGATAGAGGCTTCATTGTGTACATGTTGGATTGGGATGGTTTTAGTACAACCTGTGATAATTCTAAGGGCTGCGTTTTGAGAGATTTGTAGTTTATTTGTGTTTGATTTTGAAATTGCTGGGAACCATGCTGGGGAAGCGTAATTTAAGTTAGTTCTAAGAAGTTGCTTATAGATAGTGGTGAGTGTGTGTTTACTGTCGCTGAAGTTGTGTTGGGAAAGGGTTCGGAGGGTGTTTAGTTTTCGTCGAGTTGTGGAAGTGATTTGATCAATATGGGGGGAAAACGTCATGTGGGTGTCGTATGTAAGTCCTAGTATTTTTAGGGTTTTGTTTAGTGGAAGGGGGTCATTGTTCAGAGTAATTAAGGGATGGAGGGAGGATTAATGTCGGTCGGTGGTTAATAGAGTGATAGAGGACTTAAGGGGGGATGCTGTCATTCTGTTGGTGTTTAACCAGTTTTCCAAAGAGTGTAAGTATTCTTGGGTATGTTGTGTGGCTGTGTTTACGTCTGGGTGTTGAGAAATGAGGCTAATGTCGTCTGCATACGTAATAGGTTTTGTGGAGTGGTGAATGGGGTGGGTAGATCTGCAGTGAAAAAGTTGAATAAAAATGGAGAGAGAATGGCTCCCTGTGGGACGCCGTTTTGTAATTTGATAGAGTGGGAGAGGTTGTTTTTATAACTCTTTTTGCAAAACGGTTGGTGAGAAAATTGGAAAGCCATTTTTGTGATTATTTTCTAAAAGGGGGAATGGAGGATTTTTTGAATTAGGAGGTGTGTGGGGACGGTGTCAAAAAATACTTTGTCTATGTCTATTGCTGTGAGTATAGATCTATGGGAAGGTGATTGGTTGAAACCATTATGATGTGTTGTGTGAGGGAAGTGAGGGCTGTGGTAGTAGAGTGGTTGCTTTTTGAATTCGTGTTGGAAGTCTGGGAGAAGGATAGATTGGGAAATTTATTTTATTTAATATTAATTTCTCTAGCAATTTACTGATGGAACAGAGCAGAGAAATTGGGCGATAGGAGGAGGAGAGTTGGGGTCTTTTTGGTTTGAGTTTGCAGGGATTATGTATGCTTGTTTCCAGATTGGGGGAATGTAGTTGAGTTGCCAGGATTTATTGAAGATGTCTGTAGTTAGGAGGATTGCGTTTTCTCCCAGGTGTTTTATGTGCAGGTTGGATATGGAGTCTTGGCCTGATGCTGTTCAGTTTTTAATTGTTTTAATGGCTTCTGTTATCATGATTGTTGTGAATGGGGGTAGGGGGTTGAGGTCTAGTTTGAGTTTTCTGAGTTGTTTTTTTGTTTTCCTGTTATCGGGGTGTGTTGGTTTGCGGGAGATCTTAGCGTAATGTTTAGCGAGACTGTCTGATTGTTGCTTAGGGGAAGGGAGGGAGTTATTGGGTAGAGATGGGGATTCGTGGGATGGTGGGGGGTTGTTTCGTGAATTGTTTGACTTTTTGATGACTTGCCAGGTCTTCTTATTGTCTTTGCGTGAGATGTTTTGTTATAGGTATTATTACCTAAAATACGAATACAAGCCTGCAACGCAGCGTCGCTGGATGGTGTGTCTATCGGCTCTATCGTCAATCGTTGTTCGTTTGAGTCAAGCACAAGCAGTCGTTCTCCCGCCGCCCACTGACCAATTCGTGAATGTGTGGTTGATCTCGCCGGTTTCGCTAACTTCTGGACATATTTTGGTTTGTTTGGACGAGAAGCAAGAGCAGGTGAGTGAAATAATTTTATGCCTTTTAATATCGCTTTCAAAGTACTCGCACTCTCTCACGGCCGTTTGTAGCGAAGAATCTAAGCTGGGATTTCACTCATTTGGCTTAAATAAGTAATTATCTGCTTGTTTGTTATGCGCATGATAGGATACGATAAAAATCGGACGTAGTTCCCACACTTTACAAGTCTAAAATATTTGTCGAAAGTCCCACACTTTTTTGGTTTTTTATGCGCAAAATTTTTTTTTTAAATCTAACGCTTTTTCGTTTTACGACCACCCTCCAGATTAGAGGACGCACATAGTTCAAAAACTACGATAGATACATTATTAAGGAAGATATTTTTGGAAATTTTAGTTGCGAAAAGTTAAAAAAAAAAAAAATATAAAAAATAAATAAAAAATAAATAAATAATAATAATAATTTCCTTAAAATTTTCAACTTCAATCTTGTGTCTGGCAAATCTCGAATTGTGTTACAAAGTACTTGAATCTCTCATTCATGTATTTGACTTCTCTTTTTGTATGCCATCGAAGTTATTTAAGGTAATTATACTTAGCTTTAGCTTTTTGTTATGGTATTAATTACTATTAGTTCACTTTATCCTTCATTTCAATTCATTTAGATAATTTAATTCATGACTAAAACAAATTTAATAGTTTTTTTTTCCTTTTTTTTAACAGATTGTTACCACTCACGGTAAGATAAGGGAGGGGATATAAAATAGTAACCCACCAGAGCCCAAACCTAACGCAAATTTCTCAGGTGGGAGCAGACATGGGATTTAAAGAAATAAAGATTAAATGCGGCAGGAAAAACATAATGGCAAGGAGTTCCACAGAACAGAAATGGTTGGAAAGGAGGAGCCACAACGAGCGATTCTTGGGTTTTCAATCCTCACACAAAATTCATAAGAGAGTAACACACCCCTTGTGTACGAGGGCGACACAGAGATGGTGGAATACGACAGATCAATTCTCTCAAGCACCTCCGTTACAGAACCTATATAAAAGAGATAGTTCACCAACATCACGTCGCAGAGATAGAGGTCCAGGTTAGAAAGTAGGGGACAGTTTATTACTCTTAGTCTCAACCCTATCCATAAGGGTGGAGCCGGAATTCCCCCAAATATGAGAACAGTACTCCCTACAGGGGCGAATAAGGCCCTTATATAACTGAAGTAGCTATGCAGAATTAAAAAGTTCCCGTAGCCTAAACAAAACTCCCAGCCTCTTTGAGGCCACCTTAACAACTGTTGTGATATAAGGTTTCCAAGACAATTTATTTTTTATCAGACAGAGAATGTTTATGTTGTTTACAGGTGAAACGTTAGAGTCGTCGAAGGAGATAGGAAAGTTGAGAGACGTTTTATAGAGAGAGATAAAAAGAAGTCAAGTTTCTAAGTTTTTAAAGAGTTGAATTTCACAAGGGCGCTGTGATCCAACCGGGAAATTCCATCCAGATCCGCAAAAATATAATCGGAAAGTTGTAGACTTGAGGCAATTCTAGATGCAAAAGGGGGAGCAGATTTGAAATGAGTGGAAGAATGAAGCTTGAGTCATCGGCGTAACAGTGAACAGAGTTAGAAGTGCAGCTGAGGAGATCGTTGATGAAAAGTAAGGATAAAGTTGGAGATAAAACAGAACCTTGAAGAACACCACAATTAACTGGAAAGGAGGAAGAGGTCGCTCCATCAACGAGTGCAGATATGGAGCGATCAGAGAGAAAACTTTCATGAGAGTAAGCAAAGATTAGGAGAAAACCGAAAGGAAGGGAACTTAGAAAGCAGTGACGCGTGCCATACTAGGTCGAAAGCTATAGATATGTCAAGCGCCATCACACAAAGTCCCCATAGTCCCCAAGGGCAGAAGACCATAAGTCAGTGAGATAGTAAAGTATGTTAACAGTTAACCTTGAGCGGCGAAAGCCATAGTGATGATCAGAAAGAAGGGAATGAGACTCCAGATGGTCCAGGAAACGAGAGTTAAGTAGAGTTTCAAAGATTTGAGACAATAAAAGCGAGAGCTATAGGACGATATTTTGAAGGATCAGAAAGGCTACACTTCTTCGGGATAGTCTGAACATATGCGCGCTTCCAGCATTTGGGGAAAAGAATTAGTATTAGGGCATAGAGAGCAAGAGCTAAACAAGGACAGGCGCCAGCTCAGTTGCACACTCCCTCAGAACACGGGGAAGAATGCCATCCGGACCACTAGCATTGCTGACGCTCAGAGATCTTAGGATTTCATACACCTGATCACGTGTAATCGCAGCTAGAGACATGAGACACCTGAGAGGAGTAGGAGGGGGGATGCCAAAATCGTCCAGGGTGGGATTGGATGAAAAAAGGTGGCTGAAGAGATTGGCGTTTTAAGAAGGAGAGTTAGCTACAGGTACGACAGAGCGAATAAGACAAGGAAAGGCAGATTTACAAAAGTTGCTAGAGGTGTTTTTGCCAAGAGGTAAGAAATTTTCATCTGTAGGAGAACCAAAGAGGTTGGTGCACTTTCTTTTAGTAAAAGTGCCCTTAGCCTGTCAAATAATATCCCGGCAACGATTTCTAGCAGAACGAAAATTAATAAGTGATAGGAGAACGAGTGTCTTTCCATGTCCGATCTCTCTCTCTCTCTCTCTCTCTCTCTCTCTCTCTCTCTCTCTCTCTCTCTCTCTCTCTCTCTCTCTCTCTCTCTCTCTCTCTCTCTCTCTCTCTCTCTCTCTCTCTCTCTCTCTCTCCCCCTCTCTCCTCTCTCTCTCTCTCTCTCTCTCTCTCTCTCTCCCTCTCTCTCTCTCTCTCTCTCTCTCTCTCTCTCTCTCTCTATCTCTCTCTCTCTCTCTCTCTCTGTCTCTCTCTCTCTCTCTCTCTCTCTCTCTCTCTCTCTCTCTCTCTGTCCCATCACCGGAATGGCACGAAAACAGAATCCATCGAACCATCGGTTTTGGGGAGAAAAAGATTTAGTTGAAGATGGAATGAACCTCCTCATCCTATCGGTGATTACGGCCCCTACTTTTTTAGTATTGACCGAAGCGCCCTCTAAGTTAAAACAGGATTCATTCCAAGAATAGTTAGCAAAGAAGCGACGCGATGTCCCCTAATTAGCCCGATTAAAGTGCCAAAAAGTACGTTTAGGGCATGGCAGAGCTGCTGGAGAGAAAGTATTATAATTAAGAGCTATGAGATTGTGGTCAGAGTTACCGATAAGAGAGAATATGGTGTATTTATATGGAGAAGGAGTAGTGGTGAAGCATAAGTCAAGCCGCTCAAGCGTGTTCAAGAACTGGTTTGTTCGATCTGGGATGTGTGTAGATTCCTTAATTAGCTGTTCCAGATCATTGAGAATACAGTATGTTTTGGCATCCTACCCACCAGCATCATCAGTATAAGAGCCGCCCAACCATTGAGTGTGGTGTACTTTGAAATCCCATAAATAAAGGACCTCGGCATTTGGATGAGAAGAAGTAAGTCTCATGAGAAGTAGCAAGAAAGTCAAAAACGGCGTGAAAGTCTGTTCCATTTGGGGAGCAGTAGCAGAAAAAGATTATGGTAGTAGTAGGGAGAAAGATTTTAAGCAAAAAAATATCAAAGTTAGGAGATTCAACGTTCTTGAGACGTGTTACAAGAGTATTAATGTTTATATAGGCACAAACTCCACCATTCAGTGCAAAAATTGTATAGCAAGTTATAATTGGAGATATTGAGTTTATATGAGAAAGAATCTCTGGCTAGCTGGGCTGGGTTTCAGACAATAATAAAATGTAAGGTTGAGAGTTAGAGAGGTGGCATTCCACAGATTCATGATTAGCACGCAGGCCACGGACGTTGGCAAAGTCAATAGAGAACACCCACTCGCGCCCAACCCTACATCTTCCCCGTTCAGTTATTAAAACTGCAATACGCGCAAACAAACCTTAAAACCCCAAGCACAAACCTTTAACAAACAAAATCAAATATAAATAAACAGAGGGACAAAATTAAGTAATGAAAATTCACGATACTAAAAAAATAATTAATTGACTAACGAAACAGCAAACCTCCAAACCCGTTTTTAAAACAAAACAATAATAATAATAAATAGGAATAGGTAAATTGATAATAAAAATGGCCGGAAGAAAAGTAACCTAATAATAAGTGCTATAATTAAACTAACTAAACTATATTTTAATGAAACCTATATGTTGCTAAACTAAGTTGTATTGAACTATCTTAAAAACCAACAACAACATAGCTATCATAAACTGCAAAAAAAAAAAAAAAAAAAAAAAAAAAAAAATTAAAACTAAATACTTATCTTTGTGTCATAACTGCGGTTTCTTCAGTTATCAGAACTATATAATTTAAAATTAATAACGGGAAAGTACTTAATTACCATAAACATACTTAATAGGGGATAAAACTAATCAATAAATAAAACCTTTATTGTGCGTGTCTTCTCTTGATTTTGTGTGTGGTTTGGGGTCTATACATGTGCTGTGCTGGGATTGGTATATTTATTAAACATTTTCTGTATAAATAAAGATTACTAAAGAAGACAAAGAAAGGTGCAAGACAACTGAACAATATATAATGTATAAAACTAATTTCTTGATTATTTAATTTTGTGTTGGTTATTATATTCAATTTTCTCTAAACGGTAAATTAATGGTAAGAAACCAATGCAATTCGCAAGTTTCTGGAATGAGAAATCCATCAGTTTAGGCAAGTGAAAACAATTTAATGTACATCAGAAAGCACATTTATCCCCACTTTTTAAAATTGTTAAACAAAAGAACGAAAAATTTGAAGAAGAAAAGATGATTCTAGAGAATAATTAGAATTGAATTACAATGGGAAATACTACCAAAACATGAGTAAACAATTAAAAAAGTTTTTAACAAAAACTTCAACAATAAAATGTCACAAAAATGAAAAAAATGGAAACAATTAAAGTTATGCAAAACGTCTATAAGAAAAGAAGTAGAGACAAGAAATCTGCTGATTAAAATTAAAGTAAGTAAGAGTAGCACTATGAGATGTGGGGTAAAGAAAGTGGTAACCATTGTACTGAGTTAGAGCTAATGATAATAAAGATTTAGAAATGAATAGGAATTTTAAAGAATAATATAAATTAAGAGAAAGGTTCAAAATCAAAATATAAGTTGAGGTGATAGATGAGGAAAATGTGGTTAAATGAAGAAAATAAACTAATGAAAGGATAACAGAATGGATGGCATCAAAAGATTCATTAACATGAAAGGGAAACTTTGGCATTGAAAGTATATGTAAGAATAAATTAAATTTGGAATGTATGGTATGATAAGATACATAGAGTTGTTAGAAACTGCATATATACCATACCGGGTTTCTTTGATTCATTACGGATGTTGAAAATCCGTAGTAGTTTTAAAGAATTACGTTACGTACACATTAATTATTATCCCATCAAAAAGGGAAAGCAAACATACGTAACATTATGGTAAGTTTGCTATTAAACTATAAATGCTCATTACCTATAATAATTTATAAAAATTAAGTCAGCATTGTGAAATCATGTTGGGTGGTAGAAAACTGGAACAAGTATTCGAGTTTAAATATTTAGGCTTTGTGTGGCTGAAAAGGGAACTGATAATGCAGAATACAGTAGGAAAGTTGATGGTAGAAAGGTGAATGATGCAATTAAATCTTTGGTGAATGAAAGGGAAATAAGTCTCGAGTGTGCTTGGGTTCTGCATAAGGAGATATTGTTACCGGTGTTAATCTATATTAGAGAAATTATGATGTGGATTAAGATGTACAGATCTAAAGTGCAGTCTATTCAGATGGATAATCTTAGGGGCGTATTAGGTGTGGGAAGAATTGATAAAATGAGAAATAAACATATCAAGGAGTTGTGTGGTGTGATGAAAGGTGTAAATGAGAAAATAAATGTGTGTGTGTATTTAAGTTGGTTTGGCCATATGAAAAGGATGGATGATGGTCGGTTGGTTAAGCAGATGTATAGAGGTGAGTGTGTTGGGAATCGATCGGGTGGGAAACACAAAGAAAAAGTGGATTGAGTCAGTAAAGAGTGTCTGAAGGAAAGGAATGTGAATTTAGCAGAAGCGAAAATAGTGCATAATAGGAGTAAATGGTGTGGTTTAATGAGGGGGCTTGAATGTGGGCCGGCCAGGCGATTAAACCTATCATTGACGAGATACCACAGTGGTGGGTCTGTTGCAGTGTTGTGAACCTCTAGGGTGAATTTTGGCTGCGAAGAGCTCGTACTTAAGAATTGGGGGGTGAGGACCTTTCTTTACGACCTAGGTCATGGTCTTCAAATTACCTACTTTGTTTCCGTTGCATATTGGGCACCCCAGTCCCAATCTGTGGGGAAGATAAAGAAAGATTGAAAGTAAGTCTTCAAATATTACCAAAATTCAAAATTATTCATGCGCCAACAAAAGAAATATGATAATAAAAATAATAGCAGGGCGAATAATATTTTTCATCATCATTAGCCTCCCCTTGGATCCCCATAAGACTAGGGGTAGGATGCGCAAAAATACATCGGATCCGAGGCATGCATGCGCATTTATGGAGAAGTAATACGTGATGGCGGGGCCGCAACTCTACCACGGCCCTTTTAGTCGCCTCCTACGACATGCAGGACATACAGTGAGGGAATTCTACCACTCCCTATAGGGTAAAATGATATTTTTATCTTCTTTAAATATTTTACGTCTCTCATATTACATATACTTATACCATAATAAAGAATCCATGTTTCGATGTTTATATAGAAAAATATTATTTATGAAATACAAATAAGTTTTATACATGAAGCATTGCTGCTAGGTTTACACTTTTCGTATGTTTCTTCATAAAGACATAAACCGTGTAAAAACTGTGCTCAACATAAAAATTATCCAATTTACTTTCATAAAGTAAGGAATACAAAAAATACATACAAACCTCCGTTCTAATTTCCAAAATGTCCTTGAATTTCTGGGTAATAGTTGCAACTTTAGACTGAAGAGATCCCACCAAATTACAAAAATATACAAGATCCAAATATGTGATGATGTAAAACATTATGGAAACGACGATACTAACAACATACAACAACTTGCAACAACATACAACGACAACATACAACAACAACATCAGACAACATGCAACAAACTACAACAACATACAACAACAATCAACAACATACAACAACATGCAACAACTACACATATACAAACATATATACAAATCAATATGCAAAAGTCATGAATGCATTACATACAAAAATAGCAGAATGCTTCTGTAAATGTCCAGTAGATCCATTCACAAATGTGACAGTTAATTATACTCAAAAACATTCAACAACATTGCAACACAAATGCAACAACATTGCTAGACAACAATAGCACAACATATGCGACGATACAAATCACAACTTACAACAACGATACAACTACATACAACACATGTCTAAGCAACATGTCAACACATCGCAGTATCAATATACAACAACATTAAATCAAGACATTGCAACGAATATATCTAACAACAATAATCAATTTAACATGCAACAATATATCAAAACATGCAACAATCATTACAATCATACATACAAGCAACATACTGGCCGAACATTCAACAACATTATCAACAACATACAACGAATATAAACAACATGCAACAACATCCAACAACATCTGCAAACATACAAAACACATGCACAATCGTAAAATGAAATAATCACAACATACATAACACATGAAACAACATGCAACAACATACATACAACAATATACATAAAAAAACATAAAACAACATACAACAACATGCAACAACATACAACCACATACAACAGATGATGAACAATATACACCGGTAACATACAGAACACATTCACAACATCCAACAATTCTGTGCACAAGCATACAAGCAGACATAACAAGAAAACAAAATTACAGACCAACTACCACAACATACAGACAACATAAACACAACATACAACAACATACATACAACATACAACATACAACAATATACAACAACCTGCAAACAACATGCAACAACATGGTAACAACTGCAAACAACAATGCCAACAACACTACATCAAGATGCAACAACCCTACAACAACATACAACAACATATCAACAACAAAAACAACATACAATAACAATGCGAACAACATGCATGCATATACAACAATATACAAGACAATCACTGCAACACATTACACCATACGATGAACAAATATACAACAGCATTCAATCAAACTGCAACAATAAACAACAACGATGCAACAAAATCAAACAACATAGCAAACACTGTACAACAACATGAACAACTACAACAAATAACAAAACATGCAACCAACAGCATTATTCAACATGGCAACATTATATACAACACATTCAACACACATGCAACAATATAGTACAACATTCAACACAGATGCAAAATATATAGACAACATACAACAACATACATGCATCAACGTGCAACAACATGCAACAACATGTAACATACATGCAACAACATACAACAACATGCAACAACATACAACAATATACAACAACATACAACAACACACAACAACATACAACTACATGCAACAACATGCAGCAATATACACAATATACAACAACATGCAACAATTTGCAACAAATCAAAACAGCAACATTATACAACCACATTCAACAAACATGCCATACATATACACAACAAACATGCAATTAACAAAGCAACAACATACAACACATACAACAACATACAACAAATGCAACATACACAGTTTACACATAAACAACAATATACAAAAACATGCAACAACCTGCAATAACATGCAACAACATGCAACAACATGCAACAACATACAACAATATACAATAACATACAACAACATACATACAACATACATACAACATACAACAACATAGCAGACACATACACAACAACAACAATATACAACAATACAAAACAATATACAACAACATGCAAACAACATTCATCAACATGCCAACCATGCAACAGCCCACAACATGCAACAAATGCAACAACATACGCCCACATACACACATACACACATGCAAAAACATACAACAATATACAACAAACTGCAATAAAATGCAACAACAACAACAAACAAACAACAAACAGTAACAAGATAGCAAACGACGAAGAAATAATTAACAGGAATTTAACAGTAAGGAAATGTAGTTATACGAATTTACAAACAACAATCAACACATACAACAACTACAACAATCTATGCAACAACTATCAACAACATAACAACAACATACAACAACATTCACAACATACATACAACATACATACATAAATATACAACAACCTGCAACAACATGCAACAACATGCAAATGTGGCATGCAACAACATGCGAAACAACATGCAACAACAGTACAACACATGCAACAATATGGCAACAACATACAACAACACTGCAACAGCATAAACAACATACAACAACATACAACAACATAGAGCAACATACAAAAACATGCAACAAATGCAACAACTAACGTGACAATATTCAACAATATACAACAACATGCAACAACATACAACACCATGATAAAAATACAACAACAAATAACAACATGCAACAATACACAACAACATACAAAAAATACAAAAGCATACAACAAATAGAAAACAACACACAACATATAATCAACTCCACAACATGCAACACATGCAACAACATGAAACAACATGCACAATATACAAGAAAGGTGATAAAACCGACTGCAAAAACCTAAACACACAAACCTAATGCAACAATATATCAATCAACTTCAACAACTTACAAAAACATACAACAACATACAACAACATGCAACAACATGCAACAACATGCAACAACATACAACAACATGCAACAACATACAACAACACACAACAACATACAACAACATGCAACAACATGCAACAATATGCAACAACATACAACAACATGCAACAATATGCAACAACATACAACAACATGCAACAATATACAACAACATTCACAACAAACAATGCACATATACAACAACGATTGCAACACACATACAATCAACATACACAACTACAACAACTACAACAATATGCAACAACATACAACAACATGCAACAACATGCAACAACATGCAACAACATGCAACAACATACAACAATATACAACAACATGCAACAACATGCAACAATATGCAACAACATTCAACAACATGCAACAATATACAACAACATGCAACAACATACAACAACATACAACAACATACAACAACATGCAACAACATGCAACAACATACAACAACATGCAACAACATACAACAACATACAACAATATACAACAACATGCAACAACATGCAACAACATGCTACAACATGCAACAACATGCAACAACATGCAACAATATACAACAACGTCATACGCGGGCGAAACGACTGGCTTGCAAGAGGAAGTAACCGAGTCGCTTGATGACACATTAGAGCACCCGGCTGGTCAGGTGGCAATGCCACGCGCTAGTGCAAACGATTTACAGGAGGAAGGGTCAGCTGTATCTGAGATCGACCAACAGCCTATGACAGAAAACGAAGGAAAATCCCCTCGGACGACGGCGTAGGTGTATTGGATTTCTGAAGGGTGTGAGAAAGAAGAATTAGATTTGGAAAAGGACGCGATCGTCTTAGGGAACTGCGTACCTAAGGAGAGCGTCAGTGATATTAAGATTGGGGCCAAGATAGATGAGGGTAAGAAGAGGTAGATAAAAAAGAGATTAAAAACATTGGAGTATGATGGAGAAACGACAATGTTAGAAACAAATTATCTTTCAAGAAAAGTAATAGAATTTAAGCGTCGAATTCAAGAACTTGAAAAGTCAAAAATATACAACAACATACAACAACATACAACAACATACAACAACATACACAGGTGACATTGAACAACCTCTTATGTTCTTTACTACGAATCATGCGAACATCATTATCGACTAGACATACAACAACTTTATAAACAAATCATACAACAACATTAATATTTTGACTGTTTTTGAGTCTAAACATCGGCTACATACAATATATATATGCAACATGCAACAATATACAACAACATTCCAAAACATTCAAACATATACAACAACTGCTATTACAATTCTAGATGACTAATTACAACAACCTACAACAACAACATACATACAAAAACATACAACAACATGCAACATGCAACATCATGCATCAACATACAACAATACAACAACATTCAACAACATGCAACAATATACAACAACATGCAACAACATACAAAAACATACAACAACATACAACAACATGCAACAACAGGCAACAACATGCAACAACATACAACAACATGCAACAACAATATAACAACAATATACAACAGCATACAACAATATACAACAATATATAACAACATCAACAATATACAACAACATGCAACAATTTGCAACAACATACAACAACATGCAACAATAATACATACAACATACAAATCACATAATACACACACAACAACATTCGACAACATACAACAACACATAAAAACATACAAAAACATACAACAACATACAACAACATGCAACAACATGCAACAGCATACAACAACATGCAACAACATGCAACAACATGCAACAACATACAACAATATACAACAACATACAACAACAACATGCAACAACATGCAACAACATGCAACAATATACAACAATATACAACAACATGCAACAATATGCAACAACATAACAACAACATAAAACAAACATACAACAACAACTACAAACATACAACAAATGCGCAACAACATGCGAAATATACAACAATATACAACAACATGCAACAATGTACAACAACATGCAACACAACATACAACAACATTCAACAACATGCAACAATATAAAACAACATGCAACAACATACAGCAACATATAAACAACATACAACAACATACAACAACATACAAAACATACAACAACATACAACAACATACAACAACTTACAACAACATACAACAAACATACAACAACATACAACAATATACAACAACCAACAACCAACAACATCCAACAATATGCAACAACATGCAAAAATATGCAACATTCATACAACAACATCAACAACATTCAACAACAATGCCTATATCCAACAACATTCAACAACATGCAACAAAATACAACAACATTCAACAACATGCAACAATATACAAAAACATGCAACAACAACAACATACAACATGCAACAACATGCAACAACATGCAACACTAACATACAACAACATGCAACAACATACAACAACATACAACAACATACAACACACAACATACAACAACATCAGCACATGCATTAACACATATACAACAATATACAACACCATGCAACAATATACAACAACAAGCAACAACATGCAACAATATAACAACTCTCTACCTAACAAACTACAATAAAAACAACAACATACAACAACATACAACAACATACAACAACATACAACAACATACAACAACATACAACAACATGCAACAACATGCAACAACATACAACAACATACAACAATATACAACAACATGCAACAACATGCAACAACATGCAACAACATGCAACAACATACAACAATATACAACAAAATACAACAACATGCAACAACATACAACAACATGCAACAACAACATACAAAAATATACAACAATATACAACAACATGCAACAAAATACAACAACATACAACAACATGCAACAACATGCAACAATATACAACAATATACAACAACATGCAACAATATGCAACAACATACAACAACATGCAACAACATTCAACAACATGCAACAATATACAACAACATGCAACAACATACAACAACATACAACAACATACAACAATATACAACAACATACAAAAACATACAACAACATGCAACAACATGCAACAACATACAACAAAATACAAACAATATCAACAATATGCGACAACATGCAAATGCAACAAATGCCAACAAATACACAATATACACAAATTACCAACAAACATTGCAACAACATACAACAACATGCAACAACATACAACAATATACAACAATATACAACAACATGCAACAACATACAACAACATTCAACAATATACAACAACATGCAACAACATGCTAAATATGCAACAACATGCAACAACATACAACAACATACAACAACATGCAACAACATATAACAACATACAACAACATAGAACAATATACAACAATATACAACAACATGCAACAACATACAACAACATACAACAACATAAACAACATGCAACAACATACAAACACATTCAACAAATACACAACAACAAACAACAACATCAACAACATACAAAACATAAACAAACAACTGCATACAACATACAACACATCACAACATCCAACAACATAAAACAACATACAACAACATACAACAACATACAACAACATACAACAATATACAACAACCTGCAACAACATGCAACAACATGCAACAACATACAACAACATGCAACAAACATGCAACAATATACAACAAAATACAACAACATGCAACATCATACAACATATATAAGGAACAAATATACATACAACATGCAACAAACATGAACAACATCGCTCAACATTGCAAAACAATGTCAATCACATGCCAACAAATATACAACAACATCAACAACATACAATCAACATACACACTTGCAACAACATACTACAACATAAAACACCATACAACTAAATGCAACACATACAACAACACACAACACATACAACAACATTGCAACAATGCAACAATTATAACACAATAGAACACATGCAAAATATGCAACAACATCACAAACAACATGCAACATACATTCACAACATTGCAATCATATTATACAAAATATACATTAATAATCACACCAAACATTCTCAACCACATGCCACAACATGCAAACAATCAATATAATGCAACAACATGACACAACATACCGACAACAAACAACAATACAACAACACAACAACATACAACAACATACAACATACAACACCATGCAACAACATGCAACAATATCACAACAAAATTCAACATACATGCAACAATTAACACACATTCCAATAACAGCAACACATACATATACAAAACATGCAACAACATACAACAACATACAACACATACAACAACATTGTCAACAACATACAACAACATACAACAATATACAACAACATGCAACAACATACAACACTATACATACAAACACATGCAACAACATACAATCACATACAACAACTGAAACAACCACCAACATCTACATACAAACAATATAACATAAAAAACATAAAAAACATTAAAAACATAGCCACCACATACAACAACATCAACAATATGCAACAATTACACCAACATAAACAACATAACAAACAACATACTAACAATTGCAAACACATACAGACAAATAACAAACATACAACAACATACCACAAAAAAAACAACATAAAACAACATACAACAACATACAACAACATACAAAACATACAAACAATAGTACAATAACATGCAACAACATGCTACAACATGCAACAACATGCAACAACAATGAACAACAACAACAACAGACAACAACAACAACAACATGACAACAACATACAACAACAAACAACAACATACAATAACATGCAACAACATGCAAAATATATCAACAAAATATAATCATAAACAACAATATACAAAATTATACAACAACATTCAACAAAAGAATTGCCACAAATATACAACAACATGCACAAAATACAACAACATATAACAACATTACAATACACAACATACAACAACATAACACAAACATGCAACAACATGCAACAACATGCCAACAATATACAACAACAACATTTCAAACACAGCAAATATAACAACAACATCAACCATACAACAGCAACCATACAACAACAACCATACAACAACATACAACAACATGCAACAACATGTAAACAATGCAACAACATACAACAACATGCACCAACATGAAACAATATACAACAACTACAACAACACACAACAACATGTGCAGACTACATGCACAACTACATACAACAACATACAAAATCATACAACAACATGCAACAATTTACAACAACAATACAACAACCTGCAACAATATACAACAACATTCAACAACATGCAAACAACATGCAACAACATGCAAAACATACAACAACATACAACAACATACACAAATAACAAACAACATGACAGACAACATGCACAAATACACAACACATATACAAAAACATGCAACAACCTGCAATAACATGCAACAACATGCAACAACATGCAACAACATACAACAATATACAACACTTCAATACACACACATCACAACAAACATAACACAACATACAAAACATATAAAAACAATGCAACAACATCAACAATCATACACAATATTAACAATCAATATACAACAAACAAACAACATTCAACAACATGCAGACATGCAAACAACATACAAAACATGAAACAACAATGCAACAACAAATACAACAACTACAACAACATGCAACATACAACATTACCACAACATACAACAATATACAACATCATACAACAACATGCAACAACATACAACAACATACAACAATATACAATTACATGCAACAACATACAACAACATGCAACAACATGCAACAATATACAACAACATACACAACATGCACAACAACATACAACAACTTGCAACATCATCAAAACAATACAAAAATACAACAACATACAACAACATACAACAACATAACAACAACATAACAACAACATACAACACATGCAACAACATACAAAAATATACAACATACAATAAAACAATATACAACAACAATATACAACAAATGCAACAATAAACAACAACATGCAACAATATCCAAAACATTCACAACATGCAACAAATATACACAAACATGCCATAACATAAAACAACATACAACAACAGGCAACAACATATACAAGAACATGCAACAACATGCAACAACATGCAACAACATCACAACATGCAACACAATACAACAACATGCAACAATATCAACAACATACCAAAATGCAACAACATACAACAACATACAACAACTTACAAAAACATAACAACATATATAACACTGCAACAACATGCCACAATATAACAACAATATACAACAACATGCAACATATGCAACAACATACAACAACATGCAACAATATGCAACAACATTCAACAACATACAACATTATACAACAACATGCAAAAACATCCAACAACTATACAAACACATACAACAACATACAACAACATGCAACAACATAATTTACAACATGCAACAACATGCAACAACATGCAATTAACCAACATGAACAACATGCAACAATATATCAACAAACATTCAACACATGCAACATATGCACAACATTCAACACATGCAACAATATACACAACATTCAACAACATACAACAATATATACAACAACATACAACACACAACATACAAACAACAACATAAACCAACATACAACAACATGCAGACAACATAACCCAAAAAATACACACATACAACAACACACAAGACATACAACAACATGCAACAACATCAACATACAACAAACATACAACAAAATGCAACAATATGCAACAACGATACAACAACATGCAACAATATACAAAACATTCAACAACATGCAACA
>JABUQX010057722.1:0-5000 GCA_015478945.1 Trachelipus rathkii
TGTTCACACATCAAGCCATTTGGGAGCTGTTCCATTTATTGTAAATATAGCATCCCTGGGAGCACTAGAGAACTGGCGGAATTCAGAAAGAAAGCAATTAACTAAGGAGACTACGCGGAAAGAGCTAGGATTAATCCGCAACCTATTCAGACATTGTAGTAGGTTGTCCAATAGCTCCATGCTTGCGGTACAAAAATCTATAAAGTAGTTGATTGTCCATTGAGTTGAGAAGCTATGGCGAGGCTCTTCTGAGTTACAATTTGTCGTCTGGGGTAGTGTGTATGTTCTTAGAAAATTGACGGCACCGCTCTGTAATTTTTAACGAGAATCCTAATGGCTTTATTCTTTTCTTTGCCTTTGGGGACATCTTTTACAGAAATTTGAGTAACGGTGGGAGGTGAATCAAGAGACAAAGAGACAGTCCTCTCGGCATAAGTTTGGAGAAATCATTGGGTAGGATGTGACAGTGTGTCTTGAAAAGAGTGATTTCCAAGGAATGTGTATGGATGACCAGTTCACGTTTCCCTGCTGAGTTGTTATGAAGCGTTTTAGTTCACTCGCGAATAGGGTTGTTAAGGCTTCTTGGACAGAGATTGGTCCAGCGGTTTTTTTTCATTTGAGGAGGAGCGCATGGCGTGACCATACCGGCCAGATGGGATACACGAAGTAGCTGCCTCTGAGTATTCACTGGGATTGGGAGGAAGTCTGCTGGAGAATGAGTTTGTGTGGGGGGAATTAGCACGACTGGGAGTGGGGCAGCAGTGATATGTGGCGTAGGATCGCTTTTGTCTTGTGGCAATATTTTCATCTAGCGGCGAATGTTTCAATTCTCTACCTAGCCATTTTGTTTACTGTCAATAATCCAGAAACCTCCTGTTAAACAGAGCTAAGATGGGCATTTGAAAAAAAAGAAGCACTGTGGGTCCTCCACAGTTTACAGTTAGGGGTATTTCCACAGGGAGTGTGAATAATCTCCGCAGCTGAGGCATATCTTCATCGTTCCTACAGTATTTTCGGGATGACCAAACCGTTTGAACATTTGAAGAAACGTCTGGTTCGAGGGACAAACGTGCGAACACTTATCTTGTAAACCCTATTGTAACCTTTGTAGGTGGCATGAGGGGTATTAAAGGTCAGCCAGTAAACGAGGATTTGGTTTGTCAGGAGATTCCCGACGAGGGGGAGCATATAAAGTTTGTTACGAAAATCTTTTTCATGTTGGAGTCTTCTTTCTGATTCATATCTTTCATCTTTCTGTTCATAACAGTAATGGTGCCTTAGACAAATTACTGATTCTGGTCCGTAAGTTTTAGAAATAATAGGAATTATCTTGCAAGAGACGTAGGGATGACAGAATTAGAACTTTGATAATCGCGGTAGTAAGTGTACGAGACTGGACCCTTATCTCATTAATGTGACTGAGAGCTTCAACGGCGAAAGCTTTTTCAAAGTGCCATTACTTAGAGAATGGTTCTCGTGCACTCGAGTAAGAGCTTTGGAGGTAGTGGATGACAGATGTGATACATCGGGATGATGATCTGCTGACATATCCTGCAGAGCGGGGAGACAGCATTGGATTGAAACGAAATGAGAACGGACTGTGACGAGGGCACCGTTGCAGGATTGCCCTGACGTGGGCACCTGATCGCCGGAGACAGGCAGAGGCCTTCCAGTTGAAGTGGGGGAAACACGGCATCAATGTTCGAGAGCAATTCAAAAGAGTAAGATCCATTGGATATAGGTTCGGGAATCTTTAAATCCATTAGTTTCCGAGGCATCGTAGGTTATCCAAGTGTATATTATATTAAAGGGTCCCCCCTCATGGGTGTCGAGCCATAGGAGGCTGTGTGCCACGGAGGACCGCGCAGCCGGCGAGAGAGACTCTCTATTTAAGATGTTCCAAGAAGGCTTCAGAAAAAGGACCCAAACCTGTGCGGTCGTGTGCACGAATCAAACAAACAGGTATGCGAGCTCACACCCTTCAGCCACACGATGACGTCCAGAATGCCCCTCCGAAGAAGGTTGTCATTGGCGTTCATCTCTCTCTCGAAAAAAAAAAAAAAAAAAAAAAAAAAAACACGCCTTTCTCTAGGAAGCTGAAGGGCGGGTAGGTATATCACGTATCATCCCGACCAAACAGCATTCCCAGAGAGGCCGCCCACCACACAGTGAGCGATCAACGGGGGGTATATAATAATATATTTATATATATATATATTTATAATATATATTATAAATATATATAGTATAATATATAATATATATATATTATATATACTATACAATTTATATATATATATATATATAATATAATATATATATAATATAATATATATTATTATATATATATATATATATATATATATATAATAATATATATATATATATATATATATATATTTAGCCAGTGTGTATAAAAAGTGGAAACATAATGCAAGAGAGTACTAGAAAGGGAACAAAAACTCTCCAGCAAAAAAGGAACACGAAATAAAAATTATAAATAAAGAAACATCTGCTGACGAAAACTCGAGGTCTTAAAATGAAGATGGGCGAAAAAAGCTTTCAGTAAATTGATCGAGTTGGAGCAAATAGGTAAACGAAAGAAAGAGACGAACCTTTCAAATTTATTAGATCAAATTCAGAACCGTTTAAATGACTTGAAGAGGAAGCGACAAACATGGAAGTTTAAATTAAAGTGAAGATGTAATCGCTGCAGTTGAAGTTTGAGTAGGAACTGCATCTCACAACAGACATTATATATTAGCTAGAGAAGACCTTTTCTAAAATATAACCATGTCTATAGCCATAGCCGTAACTGGATATTTTCAGATGCTATTTTAGCCATAATTGTTTTTAATTTCACAATTGAGAAAACGGATGCGTGTTGAATATGTTTTAAAAGAATTTGGTAGTTTAAATGGGAGACAAATTATGGTAAAGTTCAAAGAGGAAATTCTGTATATTGGGTGAAATTAAAAATATTCCTCCGGTAAAAGATAAATATTTGCTTTGTATAGTGTTAGTTAAAGAATTTTCGAAAGCAGACACCTGATCCTCTGTTTGCAAATAAATAGTTTGAAGAAGAATAATAACCCTAGAAGTAAAGTAATGTTATAATGAGAATGGTACTGTTATTAATACTAATAATACTAATTAATCAAGAATAACAATATAATATAATCAGTAGAGGTTTGCAATAAAGCAGTAGTAGTAGTTATAATAGTAGTGGCAGTATAACCTAGGATGGCAATATATATTATAATATATATATATACTATATATATATATAATTATATTATATAATATTATATATATAATAATATATTATAACTATAAACTAATATATATATATATATATATATATTATATATACTAATCAAGGGAATTAAGGGCAAAATAATTCCCTTAAGAAATTCGGTGAAGAATCCAATAGAATGAAAATAAATAGTTCCAATAGGACGAAAAGTGGAGTTAAAATCAAAGCAAAATCCTCCGATACCAAAGAAATGAGACGAAAAAGTACTGAAAAGAACAAAAAAATCAAATAAAACTTAAATTTTTACTTTTAAATATTTAAGAAATTCTATTTGAGAACGCTGAATAAAGACGGTTTCAAAAGTTTAAATAAAATAATAATAATATAATAATAAATAATAATAATAAAAATTAATATAATAATAATTAATACTATAAATTAATAATAATATATAATAATATAATAATAATAGCAAAAATAATAATAATAATAGTAAAAATAATAATAATAGTAAAAATAATAATAATAATAATAATAATAATAATAATAATAATAATAATAATAATAATAATAATAATAATAATAATAATAATATATTTAAATAAGAAAAAGATATAACTATAAAGAATATTAGAAAATAATTTCATTAAAATGAATTTTTGAGCTTCAAACCTTTGGCTGCAATTCCTTTCTGGACTTTCTTATCCTATTTTACGTTTCTTTCTTTTTTCTCTTTCCTTTTTCTTTCTTTTTTTGAGAGAAAATAGAAAATGAATAATAAAATAAAAAATTTTGTTCTTTTTTTAAATTTAGTAATTAATTTTCACTACTGTTATTTTTTCCCTTCTATATTTATTTCTTTTAACAGTTTCTTATTTCTCTATTCCCTCTTTTCCTTCTTGTAGACAGTGCGTATTTCTTTTTAAATTTAAGCAATTATTCTTTTTTGCTACATCTTTCAATTTATTTATATTTTTACTTTCCTTCTTTTGATGAAAAGGGAGAAGAAAATATCCTCAAATTTGGAGGTTGAACGAAAATCGAAGCCATACAATCATTTATCAAAGAAATTAATAAATTTACTTCCAGACTTTAATTAAAGCGCGCACATAAAAGGTTTAAAGCTCTAAAGAAGATGTGAATACAACTGTCGCCCACACATGGATATTCGCATATAAACGACAATGGCACCCAACGTGTGCATCCACACATCATTGAAATGGCACCCAAAGTCGATATCCACATATGAACCCCAGTGACAACTAAAGTGCATATCCACACATCAATGAAGTGGAACCCAAAGTGGATATCCAAATATGAACCCCAATGACACCTAAAGTGCATATCCACACATCAATGAAATAGCACCCAAAGTGGATATCCACATATGAACCCCAATATGCACCTAAAATGCATATCCACACATCAATGAAATGACACCCAAAGTGGATATCAACATAGGAACTCCAATGACACTCAAAGTGTATATCCACACATCAAAGAAATGGTATCTAATGTGGATATTCAAATACGAAACTCAATTACATCTAACATGGATTTCGATATTTGAACCCCACCCAATTACACCCAACATGATTATTCACACATCAATGAAATGGCACCCAAAGTGGATATCTACATTTGAACTCTAATGACATCGAACGTGAATATCCACACATGAAAGCTAAATACACTCAACGTGGATATTCACATTTGACATTTGAACAACTAGGATATCCACATG
>JABUQX010057722.1:10000-17500 GCA_015478945.1 Trachelipus rathkii
AGAAATGCCTCAGAAATAACATCAATTTGTTTCTAAAATATTAAGTGGTCGTAACACTATTTACAGGAGCAACCAACCATTGTTTTAAGGATAGTGTGACTGAGTCGCGAGGTATATGGTCAGGGTTCGATTCCTCGTCCGGATCCTGGGTAGCAATTACCTAGAAAAGTTCCTCCTCCTTGTAATAGGGCTCTGCCCGTGAGGTGTGAATTTAAAAAATTTGGGAGAAACATTAAAATTAGGTTTCTTTAGATACAACAAAGTTCAAGAATATTGTTGGCGAAGAAGCAGTGAGCAAAATATGTAAAAGCTCGAAAAATTCTTAATTGAATAAATTTATTTGCTAAGAAAACTACATTTGTAGAGTCGGAATGGTACCACAAACGTCAGCAGGAACTGTAAATATTATTAAGATTAATATTCCTTAAGTAGGAAAGTACTCTATAATGAGAGAAAACAAAATTTCTGGTAACTTTATTCGCCTGAAGAGAACTGAAAATATCACACTATAAACTTTTGTTTCAATACATTTCCAAAGTCATTTACAAAGTCCCAATTAGGCAAAGGGGCATTTTAATACTCCTCCTTCATATCAATCTTCTATTAATTAAATTTGTATTAAAAACTTTTAATATAATTATTTTTCTTTTTAATTTTGTCAGGCTGAAAACGCCTATCACAAGTTCTGTTCACTGTCTCGAAGCCATCTGTCAATTTTTTTGCCAAAATATTCGTTGACAAAATATTGGAGCTGGCAAGATTACTGTCTCAGAGAATATGGCGGTAAAGGGATTGGAAGACGATTAGTTCAGGTAACATAAAATAAAACTTTAATAAATTAATTAAATAAATAAATTGAAAAATAAAATTATAAAAAATATATTATTAAAAATTATTAAAATTATTAAATTATTAATATTAAAAATTATTAAAATTAAAATTTAAAAAATAAAATTAAATTAAAAATAAATTAAATAAATTAATTAAATAAATTAATCTAACATAATAAAAAATTAAAATAGTAATAATTAATTATAATTAGGATTAAATTACAACTTTTTTATTCCTTTGAAGATTTTTAATCACTTAATAGAGAAATTGAGTTTGAATGGTGAGCTGGAGGTGGTTCGAAGCCCATTCGCAGAATTTAAAACTTTTTCAGGAAACCAGACCGGTACTTACCTTTTTGACGCTTAATTAAACAGGGTAGCGAACCGGTAGCTAACTAAATTTTATGACAAAGCAGAGAATCGTTTGTTAAAATTTTGATTACTCATCACTGTGCACTTTACTTAAAAAATAAATTCATTCTTTCTATATTATTATTATTATTATTATTATTATTATTATTATTATTATTATTATTATTATTATTATTATTATTATTATTATTATTATTATTATGTAATGAGTAAGACATAGTCTAGGCCAGTGGTACCCAACCTTTAGTCTATCGCGAGCAAATTAAGAATTTAAAAATTTTAGGCGAGCCACACATAGGACGACGACCACTAATAATCTTTAATATATATATATATATATATATATAATATATATTATATATATATATATATAATATATATATTATATTATATATATATATATATATATATATATATATAATTATATATATTAATTATATATATTATAATTATATATTATATATATATATATATATATATATGTATATATATATATATATATATATATAATATATATATATATATATATATATATATATATTAATATATTATTATAATATATATATTATACGTTATATATATATATATACGATGCCACCATTCGAGCCAAGTGCCCTTTCAACGGAGGGGCAAAACAAGAAACAAAAAGGAAAATCAAAAGGAAAGTAATTCACCCAGTCCTTGTCTACCGCAATTTCCTCAGGTGAATCGTAATACGCGAGCCTTAAAGAGAGAAGATGAATACTGCAAAAAAATGGAAAGAAGCAATTAGTTCAACAAAACAGATTGTGACTGGAAAAATGAAGGCACCACAACGAGGTCAACCTTCGGTCTCCAATGTCACAAATACTCACGTGAGAAGGCACCTCTTGTTTTACGAGGGCGACGCAGTGGTTGAGGAATGTGAGAGGTCAATTGTCTCGAGCACCTGCCGTTGTAATACCTATAGAAAAGAGATTGGGCACCAATATCACTTCTCAGAGAGAGAGGGTCAAGGGAATTAGAAAATATTGGACAGTTTATTAGTCTCTTAGCATTAGCCTCAACACTATCCAAAAGGAGGGTGGAACCGGATCCACCCCAAATGTGATAACAGTATTCCATACAGGGGCGAATAAGACTCTTATATAACTGGAGTAACTGAGCAGAAGAAAAATTCACGCAATCTGAACAGAATTCCCAGCTTCATTGAAACCATTTTAGCAACCGATTTGATATGAGGTCTTCAGACAATTCACTTTATTTATGTTCAGCCAAAAATATTTATGTTGTTTACAGGTTAGACATTAGAGCCGTCGAAGCGGATAGGAAAGTTGGGAGGTGTTTTTAGAGAGGAAGGATAGAGAAGATTGAGGTTTTAAAGAGTTAAATTTCAACAAAGAATGCGGTTAGCCCACCGAGAAATCCCGCCCACATCCGCAAGAATTGAATCGAAAACTGTAGACGAGAGGCAACTCTAGATACAAACGAGGGAGCAACATTTGAAAAGAGTGGAGGAATGAGAATTGACTCGGCAGCATAAGAGTGAACAGAGGTAGAAGTCCAGCTAAGAAGACCGTTAAGAAAAGTAAGAATTAAGGTGGAGATAAAACAGAACCCTGAGAACACCACAATTAACAAGAAAGGAGAAAGGAGGTTGCTCCATCAACAGAGCTGAAATGGAACGATCTGAAAGAAACTAGACAAGCAGTAAGCATAGCGAGAGGAGGAATTCAAAGGCAGGTGCTTAGAGAGTAGCGATGCGTGTCATACCCTTTCAGAAGCCTTAGATATGTCCAACTGTCAAGCCTACGACACAAGACTCCCTTAAGTCCTAAGGAGAAGACCATAGATCAATCTGATATAATTATATCTATATATATTTATATATATATAATATATATATATTATATATATTATATAATATAATATATTATATATATAATATATATAATATATATTATATATTAATATATTAATATATAATTATAATATATATATATATATATATTATATATAATTCTAAAACTCTTTAACTTTTTATAAACTTGGATAAATTGAATACGGCGAGTCGCGAGCCCCATTAGAACGGTATGCAGCAACAGTTGCCCGCGAGCTACGTTGGGCACCACTGGTCTAGGCATTTATCCCTTAAATCGTAAATAGTAGAATTCGACGGATTAGCTGAAATTGTGTACCGCACGCAAACGCAAAAGGTGCGTGACGAATACGTAAGTATTACTAAATTTCAATTTTGATCTTTGGTTTGAACTCTGCGGAAAATTTTTAACAATTTTTTTCAAAAAAAAAAATGGAACTTTTTGTTTTCTCTAATATTTAATATTACTGCATTTTAATATTCGTTTAATTAATTATTGTAAGTGATTTATATTTAAAATATTTATGTAAATACAAAGAGGGGGATTTAAATATTTCTGTTCTTTTCTTATAAACTTATTATTTTGAAAAGCAGTTAAAGTTTGGCTATTAATCGCTAGTACAATTTCAATAATAACTGTTTTGGTTTTTAAAGAGTAGTTTTCTAAACCCTTAATCTACATATATATATATTATCTATAAAATCTTATATATCTCAATCCCCCAACGGAATACCGTAAAGCAAAATATATATAAAAAAATAAATATATGTGTGTGTGTGTGTATGTGTGTGTGTGTGTGTGTGTGTGTTTTATGTGTGTGTGGTTGTGTTTTATGTGTGTTACTGTGTGTGTTAATTTCGAAAAATGAACATTGGAACGTATGATAGAAAGCATAACTTTACTACAATCAAAAGATTTAGGTAATAGGTTGGACTAGTTGAGGGGCTTAAGCGTATCTCTAAGCTCAGAATCTATATCCCATGGCCATTCTTAGTATAGCTTTTTGCTTATGCCTGGCTACTTGTTTTAGATTTTTAAAATCTCAACAGACGGATCCAACCACCAAGTTTTTTCCAGCCTGTAATAGTGAAAATTCTTTCGAGTAGTTACATATCTCATAATTGGATGGTTCGCTTACAATTTTCCTTAAATTTAACGTTTATTATTCATGTTGTATTTTTTTAACAATTTTTAAAAACTCATTGCGTTACCATTAGATTTACCATTATCGTCCAATTTCCTAACCGAACTAATGAAAATAATCAGTATTCTAGAACGAAGTAGTTTATAATTTTTAATAATGAACGATCTTAACTTAAGAAACCTAGACACAGGAATCTTTGTTTTTAATTTTTTAAACAAAATTTAAAAGTTAGTTATAAAATCATAATAAACGATGACAAGAAATTAGGCTCATCTTCTATTTCTATATTATTAACAAAATTTAAAAAATAAAAATAAAAATAATTTAAAATTTACAGAAATGAAGCAAAGAATAACTCAGTAAACGATTGATAAATTTATAATTTTTTTCGGTAATACTTTTTCGCCATTAAATTAAGGTTAAACTTAGACTCTGATGAAAATTATCAATATTTCCACGAAAATGGGAAAATGGGGTTGGGAAGACAACAACAGTCCATATACAAGATGGTAACTGACTAATATTCTTAATCATAATATTTAATTAACATGAATAATAATAATAATAATAATATATAATAATAATAATAATTAATAATTATAATTATAATAATAATAATAATAATAATAAATAAATAATAATAATAATAATATATAATATAATACCTATAATAATAATAATATTAATATTAATAATAATAATTAATAATAATTAATAATAATAATAATATAAAATAAAATAATCATACATAATAATAATAATAATAATAATATAATAATAATAATAATAATATAATAATATAATATAATAATAATAATAATAATAATAATAATAAAAATAATAAAAATAAAAATAAAAATAAAAATAATAATAATAATAATAATAATAATAATAATAATAATAATAATAATAATAATAATAATAATAATAATAATAATAATAATAATAATAATAATAATAATAATAATAATAATAATAATAAAATTTAATATTTGATCTTGCTGAGCATTATATATATGATATAAAATGATGGATACCAATTATGGTAAAAACAGGGTGGGTAAAGGTCCAGAATCAATTCCCACTCACTTCAGTTGATTTTAAGATTATTATTCATTAATAAAGAAAAATTTAATTTTGAAGCAAAAGCTATTTTTCATCTTTCAAACATTTCACTTACTTTTATATTTACAAATGCACAGCAGTTTTAATTTATTAATAATTTGCTGTTCTTCGCTATTATCAGAAAACTATTTATATAAAAAAAAAAAAATTTAAATTCAAAGCAATTTAAATATGATTTCTTTCCCATTCAACACAGGAAAGTGAAAAACGCGGAAAACAGCTTGGATGTCAATTAGCAACAGCTCAAGCGACGGCGGTTCCATCTCAAAAGCTGTTGGAGCGTCTGGGATATTCTTCGCTTTACGAAATGGAATTACGCTTCAGTTCTCTGAATGCCTAAAGTCGATTAGGATACGGTAGAGCCTTCATATACGTGTACACTTAGCGACGTACGCTACGGCATATGGCGAACCGTAGTCGATATGGACAGAATGCTAGGAACACCTTCAGCCAAAGTAATGGCCAAACCTTTAGCATCCTTCCCCAGTTGTGCTATGAGAAGACTTCACGGCTGGAAAGGTCAAAGAATGCTCCAAGGTAATGACAGAATATGTTTTCAAGAGATAGAATCGTGTCCAGATCTTCCAACTTCCAGCACAGATATTGTTTAAAGGATATAATAATTTTCACAGGCCCGTTTCAAGCACTGATAGCGGTCCTGTTTTATTTATTGCTTAATTGTCAAGAAATTTATAAGTTTTCTTTTTCGGATGTAATATTTTACAAAGCAAAATTTATAAAACATTACGAAGCATATCTGAATCTCTGAATCTTGCACAAAACATTAATGTGGTGTTTTAAAACAACTTACCCTCGTAAATTAGTTTTAAAGCTTAACTGTTAAAACTATTTTCAAATATTTAAATATTATTAAACAGTTAAAGATTTGTTAGCTTAAATAAAATACTTATAATTATTCTAAATTAGGTTCATATTGTGAAAAGGGTATTGAGTAGGAAAACATCTCAGATTCTTGCTTCTACTAAATTCTCTCTCTCTCTCTCTCTCTCTCTCTCTCTCTCTCTCTCTCTCTATATATATATATATATATATATATATATATATATATATATATATATATATAATATTATATATATATATATCAAGTGGCGAGCGTGGCATTTTTCAAACAGTCATCGTACATTTCCCGGTTCCTATTTCGACATTAATATATAATATATATATAATATATATATATATATTATATATAATTATATTATATATATATATATTAATATATATAAATATATATATATATACTATAATATTATTTAATATATTATATATAATATTATATATTACAACTCCTGTGCATAACTATTCCAAATTTAACACTCTATGCTGAAAGAAATAGCTTTCTTATATCAAGATGGCAATGCTTTCTTAATTTTCTTGTTATGCTTTGTCTCGTCCGTGCTCTACTATGAGAATTTATTGGTCTCCGTATTATCATAGATGTATAAATTTCTACAGAATCATTCCTAAATCGGTATCCTTCAGCCTCTCTTCATAGCTCTTACCCTCAACCCAGAAATTATCTTTGTTGCTCTACGTTGCACTCTCTCTATGCATATCTAAGTCTTTCTTTAATAAGGGGCCCACATCTTTGCAATCAATCTCTATTCTGCCTAACATAGCTATTATACAGTTTTCTTATTACTTCCTTGCTCTTTTAAAACAACATGGCGATTTATTATGCCCAGCATCTTATAGCTTTTTTATTTCTAGCTTCCAAAACCTGATTAAGCTATTTCAAATACTGGCTTATAATCAACACCCTATATTCCTTTTTCTTGTCCACAGACTCAAGCAATCCCCATCTCAATAATCGGCAGTTAAAACTTTTTATTTGAAAAACTAGGTGAAGAACCTTTACATTTTTTACTAATAAAAATTCATTTTGCCACTTAATCGGCCCACCCAAGAAGTTTCTCAAGATCATTTTGAAACTTTATACATCCTTCACTTTCCTAACTTGGAAACTTAGAAACCTTGCATTTAAGTTCATGGTCTAAATCATTATAATATATGAGGAAACAATAGTAACCAGCTCTGAACCTGTGGGGGCAACCAACTTTTCACTATTTCAATGATGACTTATTCCATTTAGGTGTACACACTATTTCTATTCCACAACTACTCTTCAATCCAACCATGTACCACTCACCTA
>JABUQX010057722.1:25000-34203 GCA_015478945.1 Trachelipus rathkii
TCACTTTTAATTATTTGTCAAATGTTCAAAATGGTAATTAATGATTTAATGATAAAAGCGTTATTCATTTGTTTTGAGTTAAATATGGAGATATGTTCCCTTTTGAATTGAAAAGAACAAGAACAGCAAAATCTCACTCGGTAAAAAAATTACCTAAATCAAGGTCTTTTGCCTTTTTGCTTCGTGTCGAAAATACCGTCTGTGAATCTGTTCTTTTGCTTTTTACTTTCGTGTGTGAATATACCGAATACCATTTGTGAATCTCCGTTTTTGCCTTTTTGATCGATTTCGTGAATATCGTTAAAGAAGTCTTTAATTTCATGATCAAAATTATGTTATGGCTTTTCAAGTTTTAACTATTCAAATAAAATTGTGATTTAAACTGTGTGGTTTCGTATCAAGACCTACGTAGGTGAAGAGAAGTTTACCCAGTAACTAACTGTTGATTGAAAGAAACGTATTTCAATATAACTGTGGAAAAGAACAATTTTCCAATCAATTAACCGCTTGCCGTTACCTATCTACTGATTTTACTCAAGTAAGTTGTTTTTTGTTTCTTTTCATATTTTTTAAGGGTGCATTTCTCCATCTGCGTAATATCAAGTAAATTTAAATTTATCACAGTTTAAGTTACTTTTAAACTACCTATGCATAAAAATGTGTATTTGACTCATCTTAAAATTAACGAGGAGAGTACATAATTTTTATATTTTGGAAAATTGTTTCTTACAAATTTTGCAATTTAGTAAAATAATTTCTTTAAAATTTTGCTAATTTTGAAATTATTTTGGAAAATTATTCCTACTCTCGTATATTTATTTTCTTGCCATTTTTGAATATTTGACATAAGTTCTTTTGCTAAATTTGAAATTTGCTCTCATATTTATTTAGCAATTTTGAAACTTTTTTCGTATATTTTTTGAGTTAAAATTCTTCGTATTTGATAAATGCTTTATTAATATTGCCTTTAGTATCTAGTGAGTAAAATTCGAGCTATTTTTTTTTTTGGCATAAAGAAATTTTTCGCTATATTTAAAGTGCTTATTTGCTAGGTTATATATTTACAAATATATATATATTGAATTTTGATGTCCTGGGTTCGCTTATTTATTTAAACGGTTGTGTCAACTTTCGTTCGTTACACACTGTGCTTTACTCCTCAAACACAAACGCCGGACCAACATATTGCATATTGCATTTTAATAAAATCTTTATTGTGCAGTTGCGAAGGTGTTTTGCATATTGCATTGCTTAAGCAATCTTTATTGTGCAGTGTTGAGTTGTAAACGCATAGTGGTTCAAGGCGGTGCGGTGCTGTGCGGAGCGGTGCAGTACAGTTCTGGTGCGTGCGAAACAGTGCGGTGCTGTGCGGAACGGTGCGGTACAGTTCTGGTGCGTGCGAAACGGTGCGGTGCGGTGCAGTGCGGAACGGTGCGGTGCAGTTCTGGTGCGTGCGAAACGGTGCGGTGCAGTGCGAAACGGTGCGGTGCGGTGCGGTATATCGACTTCATATGTGCGCAGTTCATTTCAAGAGTGCGCATTTGTTTTCGCACCTGCGCTGTTTGTTCAATTTAAACGTGCGCAGTTCATTTTAAGAGTGCGTATTTGTTTCCACACCTGCGCTGTTCACTTATACGTGCGCAATTGACTTTGTGCTTGTTTTCTCGTGCGCAATTGACTTTGTAGTTGCTTCACGTGTGCGCAGTTCACTTATACGTGCGCAATTGACTTTGTGCTTGTTTTCTCGTGCGCAATTGACTTTGTAGTTGCTTCACGTGTGCGCAGTCAACTTATACGTGCGCAATTGACTTTGTGCTTGTTTTCTCGTGCGCAATTGACTTTGTAGTTGCTTCACGTGTGCGCAGTCAACTTATATGTGCGCAACTGACTTTGTGTTTGCTTCATACGTGCGCAGTGACTTCGTATTGGCTTCACGTGTGCGCAGTCAACTTATACGTGCGCAATTGACTTTTTGCTTGTTTTCTCGTGCGCAATTGACTTTGCAGTTGCTTCACGAGTGCGCAGTCAACTCATACGTGCGCAATTGACTTTATAGTTGCGCAGTTCATTTCATATATGCGCAGTGACTTTGTATTGGCTTCACGTGTGCGCAGTCAACTTATACGTGCGCAATTGACTTTGTGCTTGTTTTCTCGTGCGCACTTAACTTTGTAGCTGCTTCTCGTGTGCGCAGTCAACTTATACGTGCGCAATTGACTTTTTGCTTGTTTTCTCGTGCGCAATTGACTTTGCAGTTGCTTCACGAGTGCGCAGTCAACTCATACGTGCGCAATTGACTTTATAGTTGCGCAGTTCATTTCATATATGCGCAGTACTTTGTAGTTGTTTTTCGTGTGCGCAGTCAACTTATATGTGCGCAATTGACTTTGAGTTTGCTTCATAGGTGCGCAGTGACTTTGCAGTTGCTTCACGTGTGCGCAGTCAACTCATACGTGCGCAATTGACTTTATAGTTGCGCAGTTCATTTCATATATGCGCAGTGACTTGGTAGTTGCTTCACGTGTGCGCAATTGACTTTGTGTTTGTTTCACGTGGGCGAAATTGATTTATGTGATATTTTTCTGCGCTGTTGACATTTTTTGAACTTTTGATTCTTCTGTGCGGTTTTCAGGCGCAGTGATATTTTTCTGCGCTATTGATATTTTTCTGCGCTGTTGACATTTTTTGAACTTTTGATTCTTCTGTGCGGTTTTCTCAGGCGCAGTTGATATTTTTCTGCGCTATTGATATTTTTCTGCGCTGTTGACATTTTTTTTGTGCTTTTGACTCTGCAGTGTGTTTTTTTTTGGGCGCAGTTAATATTTTTCTGCGCTGTTGATATTTTTCTGCGCAGTTAGTTTCCCAGGGTTTATTAGCTGCTCTAGTAGCCAGTTGGGAAATATTCACACTACTTCACATTTGAATATAATTTGTTCACGATGGATATATTAAACGATTTAGACTTAAAGGTCACAGAGGAGTTCTCAAATGAAAAACCTGCGTCTTCTTCGGATGAAAATATAGCTAGTTTAAAAGCAACATTACAGGGTGAGCTGAGTCCCCTTCGGATGAAAAGGGGTGTTTTAAGAAGAAAGCTTACTCTATGCTGCAAACATTTTCCTGAAAAAGGTGATGATTCAGAGTCACCTACCCTCATCGACCCTGTTGTTATCAAAACAATTTTCGACAAGGTGACCTCGATTATCTCGGACATTAAGGCTCAAGATACTCTGATCGAAAACCTATTAATAGGGACTGAGTACACCAAGTTCGACCAATCGCTTCTAGACGAAGAGATTTCCGCTACTGATGCTTACCACATAAAAGTGGCTCAAGCTCTTCAACTGTTAAGAGTCGAATATGGATATGAAATCGAGTCTCGAAGATCTTCTGATGCCCTTTCTGATAATGAGAGAGCAGCTTCAAATTCGAACAAAACATGCTGTGAACACTCCAAGTCTTTTCCCATGCAGCCTTTTAGCCTGAAGATCCCAGCCCTAAAATGCGGAGATTTTTCAGGCGAGAAGGACAAGCACTCCTTTCGTTCCTTCCTGCAGGAGTTCAATAATGTGTATGGGGGGAGGAAGGACTTGTCACAAGCTGTTAAGTTGCAGTATCTCAAGTCCCATTTAAAGGGATATGCTCTCAGAGACATTGAGCATTTGACGGGTACAGATGAGAACTATGAAGTTGCCTTGTCCATTTTAAAAGAACATTATTTGGACAAGGCCTTCATTATTGATTCTATTTTCCATGAACTGGACTCATCTCCGCCTCTGGACGGGAAGCAACTTGAGACAGTCAGATCCTTTATTTTAAAAGTTCGGGCTCATCTAAAAGAACTCAAGGAGCTCGGGGTTGACCTCTTCCCAGAGGATAGTTCTGGCTGCAAATTAATCAGCCATATATTAGTAGATAAACTTCCTCTCTCATTTTTAAGAGAGTTGAAGCTGGCGACTAAGGAACAATATCCGTCAATTAATCTGATTTTTAAGGAGCATAATCAGATAATTCAAACAATGCTGAGATTTCGCACCCCTCAGACCTCAACTTCATTCTCATCAACTAAATCATCTTCCAAAGGGAACTTCAAAAGGGAGAAGAGGAGATCCTCTGATCAGAAGAGTCATACTTTCAACACTTCAAAAGGTAGTGGCTCTGTAAAAAGAACTTTCTCTTCTGAACCTCAATCAAATTCTAATTCAAATTCGAATAATCAATCTTCAAGGGAAGTCAAGTGTAAGCTGTGCAATGGAGACCATTACCTCTCTGACTGCACGGTTTACGTAAACCCTAAATCAAAAAGGGACAGATGTGTAGCATTAAACATGTGCTGTAACTGTTCCAGCATAAAGCACATGGCAGATACATGCCCGGCTAAAACACTCAATTTAAAGTATCCTTGCTATAAATGTAAGAGCCGAAAACATCTAGCCGCTCTCTGTTCCGCTGGAACCACTAATCAAAACAGGGAGCATTCTCGTCAAGAAAATGCTGATGAAGGGAATAAAGCTGATGTTAATCATCTTTGTATTAATACTGGGCAATCATCAGCTTCACATATTCTGCCTACAATAACCATAATAGCAAGGCACAATAACAAATCAGTTCCTATTCGCTCTCTTATAGATTTGGGATCACAGAGAACATATGCTGGCCCTAAATTGCTTACTAAACTCGGAATCAACTGTGAACAATTACCTGTAATCAGAAATCCTATAAAAACATTTATCGGAGAAGAAGAACGTACATCGTACCTAGTCGACCTAGATATAAATTGCTGCTGCAATTCCTTCTTTAGAACCCCGGTCCTGGTCGACCCTTCTTTGGATGTTGGGTTTGCGGTTAAAGGGTTAGCATCAGCCATTAGTCGCATTTCGTTAAAATATAATGTGGCTGACAAGTCCTTTGTGGGCCCTTATGGGGATTCGGTCGATGACATCGACCTTCTTTTAGGTACTGACACTTTATGTCATATGAAACACTTCCAAATTATCGATTGTTTGGAAGGTAGTGCCATTCAGACTTGCTTTGGGTTGGTTCCTTTCGGCCCAGTGAATTCTTTTCTACTTCCTCATCAACAAGCCTTTCTATACAGAAAGCAGACTTCAACATCAACTCTTGATTTACAATCAAATCAAAGGGATTCATGACTATCCATGTCTGTCTCCTCGCTGCCAAAACACCTATTCCAAGCTTCTCCTAATCTCGTCAACTCGATCATTGACCCTCATCCTACTTACCCGGACGTTCTTAGCATTTCTTCAAATGAAATAAGTGCCGACCTGGGTTTGGAATATCTGTACAGCTTGGAGTCTTGGGTATTCTGGAGGAGAAGGATTATGGTACCATCGATAAGGAATTTATCTCTAAATTCCACAATGCAATTCAATTTATCGATGGAAAATACCATATTGAAATCCCATGGATCCCAGAATTAGTGGATCAGGTCCCCTCGAATTATCGTATTGCTTTAAGTACGCTTAGACGAGTTAAAAATCGTCTTAGCAATCAAGGTCTTGATAAGGCCTACACTGATGTTTTTAAGGAACAACTGAGATGTGGTATCATCGAAATCATCTCTGTTGATCCGAAGGAGTTCGATCGTTACATATGGATTCCCCACAGGCCTGTAATAAAAATGGCTGATCAGGTTTCTACTAAAATCAGGCCTGTGTTCAATTGTAGCCTTAGAACAAAAGGCGCTCCTTCTCTTAATCAAGCCTGTTACCCAGGCATCGACTTGTTGGTTCCTTTACTTCGTCTCCTTCTTTCTTTTAGGACCAACAAATATGTGGTTGTCGCTGACATCTCGAAAGCCTTTCTTCAGATCTATCTTAAACTTGAAAGCGATCGTAACAAGTTTTGTTTCTTCTGGGAAGAAGATGGCCGACTTGTTACTTATAGGTACGCGACAATCATTTTTGGCCTTGCGGTATCCCCTTTTATCTTAGGAGCCGTAATAAGACATCATATTAAAAGCAAATATTCATTCGATCTGGTATCTCGGCTTCTTGTCAATAACTTGTATGTGGATAATTTTATCTACACTCATTCATCCCCTGATGTTTTGAGAGACATCTATTCAGCCTCAGTAGAAAGGATGAAGGAGGGTGGGTTCAACTTGTGTTCCTGGAACACCAACCACCCTGATCTAAAAGCTCAAATCAAAGACGATCAGATGCTTTCCTCTCATAATTGTGATGAGGAAAAAGTCTTGGGGTATCTTTATCATCCCGAAAATGATACCCTTAGATTAGCAGACTTTGACCTTACCTCAGTCGAATCAAAACGAGATCTTCTCTCCCAAGTAAACAAAATCTTTGATCCTCTTTCTTTTTTCCTTCCTGTAACCTTAAGGGGACGTCTGTTGATGAGGCGGACATGGGAGAAAGAAATGAGTTGGGATGACTCCATTGACCAGGATATAAAAGAAGATTGGGAGAAACTTCGTGCTGATCTCGACGACCTCAAAAACTTATCTTTTCAACGCTTCTGCTTTGAAGCATCCGCAAATTCATCTCTCAACATCTTTTGTGACGCAAGTTCACAATGTTATGGGTTTGCAGTCTACGTCACCGGTTCAGAAACTGTCCCGTCATTATTGTGGGCAAAATCTAAGGTGGCTCCTCTCAGGGGAAAAACACTTCCTTGTCTCGAGCTACTATCAGTTTATTTGGCTCTTAAGTGCCTTCCACAAATATTGACGGGATTAACAGAGGTTGAATTCAAGGCTGTTAACATCTTCTCGGATTCCCAAATCGTCCTAGCATGGGTAGCGGGAGGAGGTAGCAAGACAAAACAAATTTTTGTCAAAAATAGAATCCAAGATATCAAAAGCATGGTCTCCTCCATGAGAGATGACAATTTACTGCCTATCTCTTTTCACTACGTTAAAACGGATGAAAACCCTGCCGACTTGATAACTCGAGGATTATCACATCGAGAGTTTGTCAAAAAACTAAGCCTTTGGAAATTTGGTCCGAACTGGCTCCGCTACGATCAGGTTTACTGGCCCAATTTCAGCAGTTCGGGGGGAGGAATGGTGGACCCTTCTTCAACATTTATGGTCATACAGGCCCCACCTCCTCCTATCATCAACATTTCACGATATTCTTCTTTGTCAACATTGTTGAGAGTATGTTCTCTACTTTTCAAATTCGGTGTATCAACTCTTTCCTCAATCGAATGTGACAGAAAAGCTAGACTTTTCTTGTTAAAAGTTATGCAGCAGGAAAGTTTTTCTGTTGAACTTCGGTTTCTAAATGATGTTAAGTCAAACCCTGCTTCTGCTAAAACACCACCTGATTTGGTTTCTCGTCTCAACCTCTTTTTAGATGACTCAGGGCTCATCAGAAGTAAGGGCCGTTTATCTCGGACTAATTATTATTGTTTTGAGGTGGTGAATCCTGTAGTTCTTAGTAAATCACATCATCTGACCTTTCTCATCATTAAAGATGCGCATGTTGCCTGTAAACACCTTGGCATTCAGGCAACCCTTACATGTATTCGCTTAAAAGGTTATTGGATTACATCAGCTCGACACACGATAAGAAAAATACTGTCGGAATGTGTCATCTGCAAAAAGTACAACAGCTTTTCCTTTCAATATCCAAAGTTCACAAATTTCACAAAAGTTCAAGTTAACTTTTATCGTCCTTTCAATAGTGTAGGTGTTGACTACACTAAACATTTCTTTGTCAAAGTCAAAGGTTCAAATCAACCACAAAAAATGTACATATTGTTGTACACTTGTCTCAACATTCGTTGTGTGTATTTAGATTTGATCCCTGACATGTCTGCAAAATCATTTGTGCAATCGTTCAAGCGTTTTGTCACTAAGTTTGGAGTTCCAAATTTCTTATATAGTGACAATGCCCGTTCCTTTAATAGAAGCGCGGATGCTCTTGAACAGTTCGTTGTTTCGGAAACAGGTTCCGAGTTTCTGCGTCAAAATCAAATTAAACATATCCGAATTCCATTGTATAGCCCTTGGATGGGAAGTATGTGGGAAAGATCAATCCGGACTGTCAAAAACTGCCTCTACAAGACAGTAGGGCGTAAAAGTTTGGAATATTTCGATTTTATCACTATCCTGGCGGATATCGCTGACGCTATTAACTCGAGACCTCTAACTTACACCTCTTCGGACAACGATATTGTACCCTTAACACCAAATTGTTTTTTAAAACCTTTGGCTAATACAAGTCTCATTTTAACTGATCCTACTTCTTCCAATTCACCTTCAAGAGAGGAACTTATTCAGTCCCTCAAGAGATCTTCGGAGATGTTTGAGGACTTTAGAACTCGATGGTATACCGAATACCTCTTAAGCCTGAGAGAAGTAGGAAGAGATCTGTATCAGGTCGCATGGAAAAATAAAGTAAAGGTGGGGGACGTTGTACTTATTAAAAGTCCTGTAAAGGAGCGCCCATATTGGCAAATGGGCATAATCCAAACGCTCATATATGGAGATGATGGTAAGGTTCGTTCAGTTAGTCCGTACCCCAGGAAGGCTAATAAATGTGTATCCTATTAAACATTTATTCCCTCTGGAATTATCTTTGACTCATAGTGGGAATCGGAATAACTCGTTAGGAACTGATGCCCCTTCTACTACGATGGTTCCTTTACCATCTTCTTCTCAGGCAACCAGTCCTAGTGTAATCCCAACCGTAACCAATGATAATTCCACAACAAATCAACAATCTCGTCCTAAAAGAAAAGCGGCGGTCGTGGCGCGATCTAAATTTCTCAATGTCGGTATCGATTCGGAATCGGAATCAGAAGAATCCTCAGATTCAGATGATTAGTATCATTATTTCGGATAATTTAATGATTAAAGATTTTTTTTCTTTTTTTTATTATGGCACAAATTCGTCGTAATTTATGCCATCGCCCCCGCCCAGGATATTAAAATTTAATCTTTAGTATCTCAAATATTAAGTCACACTCACTTTTAATTATTTGTCAAATGTTCAAAATGGTAATTAATGATTTAATGATAAAAGCGTTATTCATTTGTTTTTGAGTTAAATATGGAGATATGTTCCCTTTTGAATTGAAAAGAACAAGAACAGCAAAATCTCACTCGGTAAAAAAATTACCTAAATCAAGGTCTTTTGCCTTTTTGCTTCGTGTCGAAAATACCGTCTGTGAATCTGTTCTTTTGCTTTTTACTTTCGTGTGTGAATATACCGAAT
>JABUQX010057723.1:0-28312 GCA_015478945.1 Trachelipus rathkii
CAGTAGTACTTCGTTCAGTTTAAGATTGGGTGTTTAACCGTTTTCATTCGTGAAACACTTTTCGCGTTTTCGTGCGCCCTTCAGCGAGAGTGTACGTATATATATATATATATATATATATAATAACCTTGTAATATAAAGATGATAATTCTATATATATATATATATATATATATATATATATATATATATATATATATATATATATATATATATATATATACATATCTATATACACACATATATCTATATATATATATATATATATATATATATATATGTAGCAAAATCTCCAGAAACTTCGGTTCTTATAATGGATGATATATAATTAATCAGGCTCTTTTTTGCACACTCCTTAAGATCTTGATCGGCTAAAAGACGTAAATTAGATGAAAGTTTTAGATGGATGGATAGAGGGATCTGCATTTTAAATCGTTCTACGTTGACTGTATATGTTTTAAGCATACTATTTAGCTCTATAATTTTCTCTATGTGACCATCCAGTATTGGAACACCTCTATTACACTTTAATGTTACATCGAAGTACGCAGTTTCACATCCCTCCTTCGCTGCAGCTGTAGCTCGCATTCTATAGCCGTGTACACCATCTGATACACATACAACACGCAACTTGGCGGGATCACGGGGTGTGTAAGGATATCTATCTGAAAAATCCGATGTGTGAATAGCACATGTATACCAAGATTTTAAAATGAACCACCACTTTTGAATATACGTTATAATTCCCATAGTTGTAACCTTTTTAAAATGTACTATAATGACAAGAGCTGTTAACGCTTCAGCTTCCAGATCGCTACTGAAACCCTCATCAGATACAGTGTAGCCCCTAGCCTTTAAACTAGTGACGTCATAAACGTGAATTTTCATGAACCTTTACCATTTATCATCAGCTATTTCTTGATATATATATATATATATATATATATATATATATATATATATATATATATATATATATATATATATATATATATATATATATATATATATATATATATATATATATATATATATATATATATATATATATATATATATATATATTATATATATATATATATATATATATATATATATATACATTTATATAAAAAGGTTAGTAAAATATGTTTTTATTTTAAAGCATTTATTATGAAGTCGGAAACTAAATAATCATTGACATATAAATTTTTAGCATCGAAGATATTTACAAATTCATTGACACAGATATTGTTTAAAAAACATTTGATGAAATAAACACAATAAACTCCGCATAAACTAGAGTATGCGGGTTGAACAGCACGAGTTAAAGTTTTTATATAATTTACATTGTTATATTTTAAAAATGAAATGATGTAATGATTATCCAAAATAAATTTCAAGCTCAAAGAATCAATCAGGTACACAGCTCCATTCTTCTCCTTGTAGATGGAAATCCAATGTCCCCACGACGTTACTTCTCGAGGCGATGTGTTGAACACGAATCCACTATCCTGCTTCAGCCTCACAGAATCTACTTCATTAATAGCAAACACCCCTAAAAATCGAGGCTCGTTTTTAAACACAGCTTTTATTTCTTCTTCATTCATCTTTAGTAATTCAAAAGCACATTGCGGGCTCGATCAATTTCAATAAGTTGTGGGTGCTCCAGATAAACGATAACGGTGATGGCTGTCTGTAGACTTCCGCTAAATGAGAGATTGAGTCCTAATGTCCCCTTCCTTAGAATGTTTAAATGACTTGCGTTACAAGCTGAAAGATCTGCGCTGAGATCAAACGCGTATAAATTACTATTCTTCGCGTATTCTTCAAGGTTCATACCCGTACCACTATCACCGCATGAAACAGTGTTGGCTATTAGGTCGTGGAAAGGTCTCGAGCATAGAGATTGTATCCCATTGTATGACATTTCATAATCACGTCCGTATGGTTGTCCATTCACATGTAAACTGACACCCCTAAGGCCGAAAGGGGTGAATTTATATGGTGATTTTTTATAATGTCCTGAATATGCTTCGTGTTCTACAATTCCAGCTATTACTTTCTGAGGTAGATTTCCGTTAACAATGTTTGGAATGCTAATGCTTGATAATCCGTGAGTGAAGTTAAATACTTTGGTTTCTACTCTTCTGATTGGATACTTGGCTGTGGTTGTTAAAAGCGATTTCTCAATTTCCAAATGCCTTTGGGGAAATAACTTCACCTTTCTAACATAGAGAAAAGCCTCTATCAGTTTGAAGACAGGTTCTGGACATGCAGTCGTAGCGGCAGGATTACTTTTTATTTTAAGTGCAAATTTCGGACTTGATCGGGATAAGCGGATTCTAGCATCTACAGATGGAAGAATAAGTCTTTCCTGAGAGAATAAATTCACCATTTAAACGTCCGTAGAATTCATAAGTGTTATTTACGATTTTTGCTGCTTTATCTACATGTGCAGCCTCATCTTTGAAGCTGTAAAAACCACAGGATTGAAGATGAGACTGTTTAGCATCATCAGAAAAGTTCAGTAGATGTTCTATGTAGCTTCTATAAGGATAACTAGCTGCTGAAGTGCCAAGCGAAGTTTCATTGAGATAAACATCAATCTGGTTAAAACAAGTATATAGGAAGTTTGACTCTGCATACACTATGTGGTCGTCACCTGTAGGAAGATCTGTGCCATCAGGGTTTGTCAATTTCGTTTTAAAATATAGAAATACATTGGATGGATCTAAATATTGGTCTGCGGTACCTGGAATATTGAACTCTAAAGGTACGTCAGTGCTGGTGATCGAGTGTGTGGGATTAATGCTAATGAAGTTGGTGTCGCTCACGCTAATCTGAGTAGGATTCATCGAGAAGAGATCCAATTCGGTCTTGCAGCAGTCTGGACTAGCAGGGTGAAGGAAATGCATCTTGTTGGTGTGATGCTAGGCTGAATAATGAACAAAGCTTCAGATGTTAACCCCCTTATATACATGTTAGCCGAAAGTTGTAGTTAAAGATACCATATAGTAGTTAAATGGTAAATACATCAATACGTTTTGTAGACCTGTGCCTTTTAGCCTTAGGGTTTTTCCTGGTTGTGATTTTCTTATGGCCTTTCTTCTTCAGAGCTCTCTTAGTCTTAGGTTTTTTCCTATTTGTGGCGTTCCTGCGTCCTTTAACTTTAGCCCTGCCATGACCTGTCATTTTACGTCTTATTTTGCGTTTAACGTCATCGAGCATCTCGTCAGAAACCTCAGCAATCCGTCTTTTTAATGATGCACGAGGATTGGATCCTGTCGCTATATCTTGCATAGTGTGCAGACCTGTTCTTATAGCTTTTTTACCTAGATATTCACCCCCTCTTCTAAATACGGGGATGGCGCTTCGCAATAACTTAGTGAAAAATCCTCCAAGACCGTATCCTCTTTGTGATCTTGAGCCAATGAATACTCTTTCCATGTTTATTACTTATGTAACTGGAGCTTCTACCCTATACTGTCTTTACACTGCAAGAGTGTATCAATGAATGAAAAAATGCAATTGATTATGGCCCTTATATATCCTGCAGAGGCGTCTATTTCTTGAATGAACTCAAGTAGCATATAGATGAGATTTTCAATTCTGATTAAAAAATGCTCCATCATTTTATAGTTGAAGCGGACGTTTCTTTCTAATGTGGACTTTACACATCAATGTACCACTTGTAAATGGGTACGGCCTCCCTTCCACGTCCTTTATATGTACTCTTATAGACCCGATCAATGACCTGTTCAGTGAGATATAGTGCACATTTGGAATAAACTTCCCTTAACAGAGGAGCTGTAGTGTCGCCCACATATTGGTGATCCACTATATCAGTGTAAACGTATGCCATCCCGGGGTGTTTGAGCATCTCGGATGTGATACAAGTATAATGTAATACCCTGTCTTGCTCGTCGATTAATTCTTCCTTGGTTATATGTTCGTTTTCTACTGATTTCATAACCCTTTTCAGCATAGTAGGTACGTCATGCAGTACATCTAACCATCCTTTACGTTCATGAACGTGTTTCCGTTGCCATGACGATCTCCTGAGGAAAAACACATCAATATCTCTAAGGTTAATGCCAGCCGTCGATCTCAAAGTAATTAATACTTCATCATCAGAGGGATGAATATCTGTGTTGTAAATTAGATCTCTACACATATTACTAGTCGCTAAAAGCGTATTTAAATAACTGAACATTGCAGGAACTGACTTAAAATACGACTTCCTCAATACAATTCTTTCATAAAAGTATTCTCTTGTGCCCATAGTAATGCGGTTTAGAGCACCTGTGTTCTTCACATCCAATATAGTTTCAACACAATCTACACTTCTGTAAACATTCATCCAATAAAGATTATGTGGGACATTTTCCACATCTGTATTTAATATCACTTCACACAACCCTACTTCATAAACGTCTCTTTCAATGTCAATAGGGTTCAGTAACTCTGTAGTAAATCTGAGAGTTTATTATTAGGATGTAGATTCATCGACGCCGAAGAAGGCAGAGTTAAATAGAAGTGATCTGCACTCGCCATGGTCCCAATGAATACTGATTAATGATTCTTAATTTCACATGCTTTTATATACGAGTTAAACTTGTCAGGATAACCCACCCATTTAACCAAGTACTGTTTATTTCGCCCCTTTCCTTTCGAACCTAATATCTTTTCAATTTTATACACATTACTTTCAGGGTATTGAAAGCGTATTTTTTTGTATTTCCTGTTTATAAAACCACCTTTTATCTTTTCACCGTCTAATCCTCCAAATAAATTATAAATTTTAAGAACCGTCATTAACCTCGAGGGAAGTGTATGCGAGCGGACGATATTGTGTGGCATGGATAAGAAGATAGATAAGATCCCTGACTCATATCCTTATATCGGCTTTAAACAGCTTTCAGATAGACACAATCTCGTGCATAATGCACCTAAGCATACACCTGATAGTTACTCTCTCTCTCGTATTTATACTCGCTCGCTCGCTCATGTAGATTGAAGGGTTGAGACGCGCATAGTGGTTTTTAGGATGTGCTATAGAGTATTCCATAGTGTTTCAGTGTTAGCGCCATGGGATCGAGATGATATTATGAGTTCTGTGAATCGATCTTTTATAAGAATGAGCAAGGTCTTGTAGTATGTCATATACTTAAAAGTGTTCATGGGCGGGTAAAGAACCGTGCATTTCTCACTTGATATGTTCGCTGAACTCTTTCATTAGCTGCTTTATTCACCTGAGAATGTATGTAATACCCATGTCATGTTCTTTTCTATTCCTTGAACTTCTCGGACTAGAAACTCAGTGCTTGGTCCCGTCAACATCATTCTTCGGCCACCGCCTGCACGCTTCTATAATTACCTCTCAAGGTCCTCTAGATCAGTACCTGACTATTTTATCTTTTTAAAGGTTTTTACCAATAAATATATAGAATACACACTCATGGATTTGAAAAGTTGTATTTATACACTCGTGTTGTCCGAGCTGTATTTAAGCCATTTCGGATAAATCCAGTGCCATACGCTATCGAGGCAGGGGGCTATGGTTTTCCGGGTAGGGAAATTTTCTGCGAACAGGTTTATGTAGAGTGAAAGCCTCCTCAACCTTCTAGATATGAAGGACTGCTCTCTCCACTCTTGTCGGTGAAGAGGTACATGATCTGAGGAAACCACTCACGCACGCAACACAATACTTGGTGATGTGTATGGATAGCTATGATTAGGCTCCTTCGACATCGCTAAGTAATACTGTTATTCAGACCACTCTCCTTAGCCTCCATGGGTGGCGTACGGACATACGCTCGTGAAATCAGGGATCTAGCGGGTGGAGAAAGTGGATGTGAGTGAGTATAGATATAAGGTGAGTTAGTTATTAAAGAAGCAGATAGTGTGCATTATCGAGATCGTCAGACGTATTAGATATAACTACGTATTTAAATATATCTTAGATATAAGGAGTATTCACCGCTTGGAGATTGAGTCAGGGTAACGATAGAGGTAGCGTCTAGATAGTTAGTAGGTGTCGATGATTGATGGAGCTTAGAGAGAGTGACGATGATTTATACTATTGGGTTATAGTGAGACGTGGATGATATGGTGGGAGAGTATATAAGAGAGAGAGTGGATGATGCTGCTCTCGATAGATGTAGATGATATATAATATTTTCAACAGAGTGTTCGATAGTTATCAATGGCTAAACTGTATTAATAATATATTATATATATATATATTATATATATATAGTATATATCACACTATATATATATTATATATATATATATATATACATATATATAAAAATATTATATATAAACTGTATATATATATATATATAATTGAATTAATAATATTAATAACGTCATAGCGTAACTATGAATTAATCCATTTAAGACTGGCGTACGGCTTTTTTCTTATTCCTCCTTTAACCACCCGTTTGAATTTATCTGAAGCGTAGGACGTGCCTGAAGGACTAGAATCGGGTCTTGGTGTCTTAGGAATATCATCCAAGTCTGCTAATCTGCGTGTGTTCAAGATTAAAGAGCGGGGAAAATTTATAGTCTGAAGCTCTTGTTTGATAGTAGGCCAACCTGTTACAGCCCCCTTCTTCCAATCGCGCGAGAGATCAGCTATTAAATCCACAATGTTTGACCCTTTAACTATCTCATCATCAATAATGATTTGACCTAACTCATTCCAAGTTATTTGTTCTTTTAAAATATTATAGAGAGTTAGCCCTGATTTGCGAGCCCTGGTTGCCAAGCTCTCCTCTAGGATATTTCTTAAGTTGTCTTCGATCTTCATCTCAGTTTTTACTTCCGGTGGTAGAATCGGGTCTTGGTGTCTTACTTAGTCAGACTTACTTAGTGTACCCTTTAGATGCAGATCCTTGAGGCTTAATAATTTCTGCATTGCATCTTGGTATAAGATACGCTTCTCATGTATGTTAATGTCTGAATTTAATATCCTATAAACCTCTTGCTCATAATTATTTATCTGCTCAACTTTAGGGTCGAATAAGCTGTAAGGTTGAGTTTGCTGATGAATTTGTGCAGCATTCAAAGGTTGTTGATTCTCTCGAGAGAAATGATGATGATGATTGGGAGGTAGAATTTGCAGTGAGGACGGCAACGCACCGAGGTGTGATTGTGTAGGCTGATTAGGGGGTCTCTGCAGCGATGAAGTAGTATTACACTTCATTTTCTCATACTCGCTAAACGGTAATACAGCGACCTTCTTCATTATGAAGATATCCACTTGGTAATCAGAGGAGCAATAACTGAGAAAAGTAGAGGTAGGAATACACCACCCCCTTCTGCAACACCTTCTTTTTATTTTTCAGCTGCTTTATGTTACGGGAGAGTTTTTTAATGGTGCTTCTATGTCGACGCAGCTTTACCTTCTGAGGCCTGTTTAAAGGAACATTTCCCTTTATAAGATTCAAGCAGAGTTCACATACACACTGGACGAACTTCTCATCATCACAGATTATTTTACGCTTTTCAGACGGTTTCAGCTTTTTAAATCTTTTTATAAGAGGTAAATACTTTACAACTAAACTACTCATTGTTCAGGAATGTACACAGTTTCTATCTCATGCGGTAGAATGTTGGTGCGGAGCAGGACTCTATGCGGTGTTTGCTAGGATGAGCTCACACAGCAAGTATCGGGTATGGATCCGAAGTAATTCTTTATATACTTTCAAGAACTCTTTCCTTTGAAGAGGAAACATTGCGACCCTAGAACATTGACCTGACTCATATCTCTTCTTTGTCCAAACAGAATCAGATACTGCGTATTTAAAGAAACAGTCCTCATGTGCTTGCTTTGATGAAAAATGTTCTGTGTAATGAAAAATACAGATATATTTAAATGATGGGAATACACCGTAAACGTCTCAGCTATATCCTCGTTTAACTTGTGCAGCATGTCATCCAGAACTATAACTTTATGACCTTGTATATTTTCCAATGATTTAATATCGTATATCCCTTCATGGAATTCTACTACATCATTATATTCATTAAACTTCTCCTGGAATACACTGTAGCACCAGATTATTTTCACAGGTGTATGCTCAAAAATTCCACCATCCTTTAATATGTTTAATAGCAGAAAGGTTTTTGCCGCAGCGCTGTGGGCCCGCCACCATACATGTAGCAGGGCTGAAGAACCTGAATTTACCAACATCCATACTCGTAGCGTGCTCGATGTACATATGCAACTTTCGAAGTTAATGGTGAGAGTAATCTATATATATTATATATATATTATATATTATATATCATATATATTATATATATAATATATATATATATATTATAATATATATATATAGTATATATCGAACGTCTAACTTCATGATAATAAAACACTTACTTCATTTAAAAAACCTTTACTGCATAATTAGAAATTTAATAATCACAGATCTACATATTTTAACATTAAATATATCCACAGGGATATTAAATATTTTAACATTAAATACATCTACAATAATATTAAATATATTTACAAGGGGAATATATCACTGTTATAGACATTCACAGGATCTTCACGGAGACTCGAGATTAATACTCTGAAAATCTTTACAAATATGCCAGTCATTTATATCGTTGTCTATCATGTAGCTATGTACCTCATCAATACCATCCGAGAGCACATATGTAAAAAGTTCCCTCTCAGATATCATAGTATGTTTGGCGTCTGGATCGTCAGCGTAAATACTTTCTTGCCATTGTTTTCTAAGTAGATATATGAATTTCTGCACATCAATAGTGTCTAGGAATCGTTTAATAACAGTTTCAGAATCATCAACCAGCATTTTCTTGAATGCGTAGTATTCCTGGTATAACATATAATGAACGACTGTTACATAGTTAGATAACACACGCACTCTCTTCATATGCATTAGCACCCTACCACCCACCTCTGACATATACTTCAGCTGTTGTATTCCTGAGATGTAGAATCCGTGCGAGGTACGTTCAAATACTTCTAAACCACTAGCCCTCTCCCATAGTCTAACTTCCATTCCGATGGTGTTCGCATGTTTAGAGAAGGTTAGAGTAAGCTGTTTGTCCTTTGCTCCTTTGCTCTGGCTGATAACTGTTTTCGAGTAGTTTAAATCCGCATTAGGGTTAAAGTATTCAGCAAGCCAGTCGTCTATGTGATTACATATACACAGTAATTCATCGGTGCTCATGAAAACACGTTTGGTGTTGTAATGTGATGAATTACTAACACACGTGAAAATTTCAGTTCCATTGGGGTTTCTTTTATATAAGATTGCAACTCCACATCCTGGGATCTTAACTCCCCACTGAATGATATCTTGTACAGATGTATACCTATTAAGACGGACCATGATGAGCGCTTACGGGGAGTGTATCACTTTTAAGATAGAGTAGAGAACTTGTTCACAGCTCGACAGCTAAAGCGACTATGGTTTGAAACGAGTTTAGACTCACAAGGGATCATATATAATTCTCGACCAATCACAATGGAGGGCAGACTGAGATGAGGTTTACACCATCCAATCATGAGTAAGACCGAACGTTTGTTTTTATGAGCTGCTGTAGAGTAATAATAATAATAATAATATTTTGGGTTCTATTTACACCGGGTGTTTTCAACTTTAAAATAATAATAATAACATAATAAAATATATAAATAATAATAATAATAATAAAAATAAATAATAATAATAATAATAATAATAATAATAATAATAATAATAATAATAATAATAATAATAATAATAATAATAATATTAATTATAGTTAATATTAATTATAGTTAATTTTTCTAGTAATTTTGCCTTTAAAAAAAAGAACAAAAAAAAAACATACAAAATGAAATTGATTTTAATAGACAATTAATGTAATAATTAAATTTAATATATTCTTTATATATTAAAAATGTCTCTAAAAATTTTGTTATTTTCACACTTTTCACACAAAGTAATAAAATAGCCTCTTTCAATGGCTATAATGGGGAATTTTTCCTGTCACCCATTTATTTTTTAAAATTTGTCTTGTAATTTTTGGAAAACAATAACATATGTTTTCTTTAAATTTTTAACACCTTTTGTGTTGAAATTTGCACAATATGGAACATACTATATATATTAAAGCCCACAGGCGATAATATATTGCATGTCACATGTGCACAATTTCCTATCTAATTTATTGAAACTTATGCATAATGAAATATAATTGCATATTAAGATCAAAGGATGATAATAAGCCCATACCACTTGCATATAGTTTCCTATCTAATTTAAACTTTAGTGTGAAATTTGTTTTTTGTGTGAAAATTAATTTTTGTACTCACAGTACTTCTAATTGGTTTTCCACCTTTAAACTGCTGCTTGGCAAAGGTTTGGAATTGGGATCATCTGTTGGTGACAAAGAAGTCACCTCTCTCAAAATTGCTATTATAAATGGCTCTTGTAGACACAGAAGAAATATCCATAGGTTCGTGTAGGCAGCTCCCTCAACCGTTCCTTACGGTCTATTGTCTTTGTAGTCGTAATTAATGCCAATACTCGGTGCTAAACGCGAAGACGGCAATGACCATTGCAAGTGGGAGAAAATTACAGCCTCAAGATCCTGGAAAGCGAAGCCAGTCTGGTGAGAATTGATCCTTCTAGCACCAGTTGGAGGTCAATAAACGCACAATTTCCTGAGAGGCTTTTTATTTTACATCCTATCCAAAACATCTAAAAATGATCTGAACAAATACAGTTCCTAAACTGTATCCAAAAACCTAAAATAAAGAAAAATGGGAAATACGATATCAGTTACATATAATTTTAAAAAATAATTAAGCTGTAATTAAAAATTCATTAGTCGTATTTCAATATAACAATATTATAACAAATATAAAAATGTTCATTTATATCATTAATCATATCAAAAATTTTCCAATATTATAATCGATATCTTTATTAAAATAATAAAAGTATTAATTATAATATTATTATTAATTAACAAATATATCAAAGATAATTAATAAATATATTTCAATACAATATTTCATTAAATATGGTAAACATCTTTATTTTTAAAACAATAAAATATTACAAAGTAAAAGCTTTATTCTTATTATTACTATTATTATTATTATTATTATATTATTTTATTATTATATTATTATTATACATCAATATTTTTATTATTATTATTTAAAGTAATTCACAATTTTTACCTTTGCACAGCGATGGAAAAATCCTATGTGAGAAACACCTTTTGTCTATCTCACTAGGTCTAATTTTTTACCTGTCTTTGTTTTTAAATTTTACAATTAAAAATGGAGAAAAAAGAATCAGTATACAATTTTGTACATTATATAATATATATAATATATAATATAGTCAAAATAATATATACTATATCATGTTTCACTTCTCTAATAAAACTTCTATCTCTAATATAATTTTCGCGCCTATATGATACTACTTAAAGGAGCTATTTCATTAGCTTTTTACTTAAGCAGATCTCAGGCCCAAACAAACGACGTTCCTTGGGATCCAACCCTTTTTATAAAATCGTTTTCTCCAAAACCCTCTCTAATCCCCTTCTCTATCTCTCTAAACCCCTAAAGTTTCTCCCTCTCATTCCCCCACCATTCTCTCGGTCTTCTCAATCCCTTTCCTGAAGTGAAGTCTAAAATGGATTTTTGGATGAATCCAAATTTACATCCATCTGGAATATTCCGGTTGGATTGGGAATTGGATTTTAGGAATGAGAATTCCCAGATTGAGAGCTATGATTCACAGACTTATTTCAACACCATGGCGCCAATTTTATGATCCAAAAGCTCAACAAAGTGCCGATTCAGGCCATAAAAAAGATATTAAGGGAAAAGTTAGTTAAACACAAAATGTTGAAATGTGGCAGAAGCTTGAGAAGTGGATTATGAAGCAAGAATTTGTTTTCGAATTATGAATTTTAAATATCAATAAACTTTAGTTTCTTGATTTCAATATTGTGAAATATTTTTTACAATAAGGACTCTGCCCTCAGAAAATTAAAAATTCATAAGGATTTTTAATTCTAATAGTACTATAAACTCATAATTCAAAAATAAATGCAGAAAGGATATTAGTCATGTAGAAAGGATATTAGTCTAAGTTAGCGATATTAGAATATAATTCCACTTCTTGAGAAGTAGATTGTCTACATGGAATAGGTGGTGGCATCGGAGGTTTGGGTATTAAAGATTGCCTAAATTTTATGGGAGGTTGTACCCAAGGTTCATTTCAATTTTGATTCTGTGGGTATTTTGAACTGGGGGTTAACCTCTAATGGAAGGGGTTTTGAAATAGGTTATTTATTCAATTGGAATATCTTGGGGTTCTTGTTTTTAATTCTTTCAACATTTTCTACACATTGCTTTTTTATAAGACCAGTCAAACTAATAATCACTATGATGAAACATGAATAAATAGCACTAGTGGGTTCCTCCACGATATATGGGAATTAATTTAACTTTGAGAAAGATAAGGAGTTAATGGGTGGATGGTATTATTAATACTATCTAGTCTCTTATTCCACTGAACTTCTTTCATTATTTGAAATTTTGGGAACAATGCTGAAGATATATTTGGTAAACCACATGAGTTAAAAAATTAAACAAAACTTTATCGGATTGAGCAATTAATGAAGTTAATGAAATATTCTTCTCTAAATGAATGGGATTTTTAAATTGATAATTAGCAGAGGTAAAAGTACAAAACCGTGAGGAATATTAAAAATAAAATTATTTATATGCTGTACGGAATGAGGTCTTTCGCAGGATATGGAAGCTCTAATTTTTTCTGCAAAAGAATAATAGTGAAATGTCCTAGGGTTACTGTGAAGGGTTTTTTGATTTAAAGATAGTTTATAGGACATGACGAAAATTGTAGTATAAGTTTAAGCAAAAGCGATAGCAAAGGCATGTTTGTCAATCCAATGGATTAACAAGGTGTGATTGGAGGGCAAACCCGCTGTTTCCGGCTATGTTGCGACAATAGTGTGAACCGAATTCGCAATAAGTATATTTTCTCTGACCATAATTAACGAAAAGATAATTATTTGGTGTATTATACATTATTCGAACGGATGTTTCATTAAATGGAATGATGTGGGATGGAATTAACTTTATAATGAAAAATAATTTCTCATTTGAAATGAATGGAATTAATGTAATTAATTCAAATGGATTAGGTTGATTTTATAGTCCATGAGTATGTCAAAAATGATGGTATGTTGTTTGCTTCTAATGGTAAGATAAGGATGTAGTTTTAGTAGTTTGGGGTGTCATTTCTAGTATATTATGGTAACAAAAAGATGGTTAATAAAGTTGATGATCATTAGTTATCTTGTTTTTATGCTAATTGTAATGAAGTGATAATAATTGATGTATCATTGTAATACTGTTAACTGAATGTTCAACTAATGTAAGTAATGATTTGATACTACCTAGTTGATTAAGTATGTTGTGGGTTGCTAGTGATCTGTTTTGAAATTCAATTAATTTTTGTAGGTTAATTTGAAATTCTGATAGTGTTCGGGTATTTGACTTTAATTGTTCTTTCAGTTCATTAACTAATAAATTTGAAGTACTCGCAAAGTTTCCTAATATATTTATCTTTTTTCTTAAAAATTTAATTTGTTTATCAGTAGCGGTACCAAATAAAATATTAAGAATATATCCTCCCAATTCGAAAGCAGCTCTTTTATATCTAGTTTGGGAGTGAACCCATGGTAAGCTTTTAATTTCAGCTAATTTAAGGGATATTACTTTAGTTCTAATTTTAATGAGTTGAAATTCCCATTTATGTGCTCGCTGATTTATGGAAATATTAATAAAATTATCATTAAATGCAGGTAAAAATTTATCTTTTAAGGTATCTATCATTTTAGTGGTTCTATAAATAGTAGTTTTAATTTCTGATGGGCATTCTAAAGATACAATCAAGTCAAGATATCCTTCAATAAAATTTACTTCACCGGAGTGATACAAAATGATACCTGGCAGTACTCTTGTCTCTTCATTAATGTTAGTGGAGATGGATAAGACTGCAGGTAAAAGAAGTAATGCAAATGCTGGATGTAACATTTTCATTTTAGTCTGAAATGATTATTATTTCGATTTAATAAATGAGGTCGCCGTTTTATTAAAGTAAAATTAAAATAATTAATTAAATGTATTAAATTCTTTTTAAAGTTACCTATGATTATACTAGAGTTACGTTAATTTTAAAATTTAAAATTGGAATCAAGTTTGATATGTTTCTGATAATTAAAATTTAATTAATGAAATCAAATTAATTGAAATCGAATGAACTTCATAAATGAAATCAAGTTTATTGGATCTTGGATAATAAAAACTAAAAGATAATAATTATTTCTGAATAAAATTATAATTAAAATGAAAATTAAAATTAAAGAAGCTTTTAAGTGAAACTTAAAATTTGTAGCATTCTGATTATAATGGAATTAAAAATTAAAATTAAAAGATTATATAGCATGAGGCTAATTAATATTAATAAAAGCTGATCAGGCTAATTAATATTAATCAAAGCTAATTATAGCATAAGGCTAATTCTGAATTAAAATCAAAAAATAAAAGCAAGCTGATTATATAGCTTAAGGCTAATTAAGATAAAAATTAAAAATAAAAGCAAGCTAATTATATAGCTTAAGGCTAATACTTAATTAAAATTAATTAAAAAGATTCTTAATATTAAATAAACAATCTGATTATATTTTTATTATTCTAATATTAAAACGAAATTTTTCGATTTTTATTTTGTTTTTCTTTTAAAAATAAAAAATAATAATAAAAACATGTTACTAATAAAAATAAAAGTATATAAACGTATCGTAAAATAAATTTTTCTATTTTTTTTTTATGTTTTTTTTTTTTAGTTTCAAAAAGAAAAGACTGACCCCTGGGGGCAAAAAAAAATTATCCGAATTCGTAAAGGACATAATAAAAATACGGGAACTTATAAACATCGATTGATGTAATAGAAAAGTGTAAAATGTGTGATTTTGTGTGATATGACATATATACAAACTTAAACTCTAAAGGTTATGAACAGCTAATAAAGAATAAAATAAAATCTTTATTTAAAAAAGATTTTTTTACACATTCTAAGATTTAACTCTTAGGAGGCAAATAGTAAAGTCTATTTCCTCTTCTAGTCATCTCTAATGGCAAAACAACTGGAGGTTTCTGTAATTCTGTTTCAGAAGACTCTTGTGTTGCTTCTTCCGTTCTTGGTGGTAGAGATTGAAGAGATTCATGCTCTCTTTGTCTTGTTTGACTTCTTGTAACTCTTGGTTCCACATCCCTCGGACCTCTGAATTGCTGGTGAGGTCTATACGACGGATCTTCTTTTCTATCATCTCTTGTGCCTTCAGATGTTGATAAATCCATAACTTCTTCTGGAGGTGTTACCTCATCATCTTTGGGAAGTGTTTCAGCGGAACTTGGCACATTTTCCCCTACAGTTCCATCTGCAAGTGGTGTTACCAAAGCATCCTCTTGTACTTCTGCAATGACAGGCTGTTCCTCATGTTCAGAACTGTCTGAAATATATGAATCCTCTTGTCTGATTGGTGATATAGACGGTCTATATCCTCTTACTTGAGTTCTTGTTTGAGGAGTATCAGGTATTCTCTGGTTACAAGAAGTTTGTATTTCTTCTACAGGATTCTGTTGTTCTTGTGGTGAATCCTCTGGTAGAACATTTTGTTCATCATAAAAATTAGGAGGAATCCAAGAAGAAGTGGTTGGAGATTCTTGATCATCTTCCTGTCGATCTACTTCTTCAGGTTCCATACTTGTTCTTTCTGTTGTAACTTTCGGGGAATCCAATGTTTCTTGAATTGCATCTGGATTCCAAATTTCATCATTATCAAATGAAAAATGAGATTCTGTAATCTTTTCTACTGGAATTATCTTTACATTATCCCGGTGAACCGGAAATAACTTCGTTGAATTTAAACACGAAAGCATAAGCTTATTTGGCTCCTTTATTTGATTTACAATAAAAGGACCTTCAAATCTTTTGTTCAATTTAGAACTCTGTTCTGGTTTCTTTACAGCATTTACAAAAACATAATCGCCCACTTTCAATTCTCTTTGTGTGGCATGTTTGTGTTGCTGTTCCATAGCTTTAATTGTTTCCTTTTCTAGATTTTCTCTAGCTAAATCTCTTATTGCTTCCATTCTTTCCACTACGACATCTACCTCATCTGATATGAATTTTCTATTTTCCGATTTATTTGTAAATGGAGAGACATAATCAGGCATCTCGTAGGGAAGTCTTTTTATATATCCATGCAGGACAAAATGTGGAGATGATCCAATGGATCTATTATACGATGTGTTAATTGCTATTTGAGCAAAAGATAGGTATTTTGACCAATCTCTATGATTATCCTTTACAAAATGACGGAGGAAATTTTCAATATCTGCATTCAATCTTTCAACTACACCATTTTGACTTGGTTTGTAGGGCAGAATATTAACCTTTTTTATCCTCCAAGCCTTGCATAGCTCTTTGAAGGCAGCTGACGTAAATTCTGGGGCATTATCCGAGGCTAAAATTTCTGGGCTCGAATGCCGACATATTATTCTTTCTTGTAAAGCTTGAGCAAATTCTTGGCTTGTTCTTGATTTACAAGCGACTAATTCGCAGTATCGAGTTAAAACATCTCTGAAGACGAGAATGTGTTTGGCTCCTGAAATTGAACATGTGGGAAGTTTTCCTATACTATCCACATGTACTCTGGAAAACGGAGTATAAGGAAGAGGCCATCTGTTTATTTCAGCTTTTGGAGGCCTAGGACCTTTAACCTTAGCACATGACACGCACTGAGAACAGTACTCCTTTACTAACTTACTTAGATGAGGAAAAACGTATCTTTCTCTAACTCGTTTTTCAGTCCTTTGCTGCCTCCATGCCCACTTCCAAGTGAAGAATGGCACTGATCAATTACTTGAGTAGTGGCATGCTATCTGGGTAACCTGTATTTACGTAAGGTTCCTTCTGTTGCATAGACAACACTTTTCTAATGAAAAATTATGTGGATAGAGTCTTAGGGGTTTTCCTTTAGCCCACTTAATTAATTTCTTTAATCTAGGGCAAGTTCTCTGTGTTCCTATTATAAAGTTTCTTTTGTTAAAATAAAATCTTTTTTTGGTAGCACTGGTTTCTTTTCTCCTTTAAAGAAATAAACGTTTGGTGCTTTTGCTGGGTGCCTGCTCAAATAATCAGGCGGTATATTAGTTTTTCCTGTCTTATATTATAGTTGGCGAAAAACTATTAACAAATAAATTTCCAGCGCCAACCTCCAGTCTGCTGCTTAATTACGGAGATAAAGCAGAGAGGTTGGTTATCAGTTAATATGGTGATGGGATAACCAAACACCGTATTTTTAAACTTCTGTAGTGAGAAGACAACAGCTAAACATTCCTTTTCTATAATTCAATAGTTGAGTTCACGCATCTTAACCTCTTGAAACAAAAGACAACAGGTTGGTTTTTTCCTTTGCGTCATCTGACAATTGGTACAGAACTCCCCTATTTCCATAGTCCGCGAGGCGTCTGTACCTATAAAAATGGCTTGGAATATAATCTGGAAAGTAAGCTGGGGTTGAACCAACCAATTTCTCTTTAAGAGTTAAAATGCTTTTTTGGTGTTTCTTCCTCCACTCAACTTAAACATTCTTTTTTTTTAAGTTAATATATGGTTTTCGCATTAGTGCAAAGTCCACTAATTAAAAGCGAAAAATACGAGAAAAATCTAATAAGATTGTGTTTCTTTAACACTCTGTTGGAGGACGAAACCTCTTCAATCGATTCTATCTTCGCGTGGATCTGGTGAAATCGTCTCTTCCTATTTTCAATCCTAAATTACAAAACCGAAGTTTGTAGAAAATGACATTTGGTCAATTTAACTCTCAATTTATTTTCTCTAAACGCAGTAAAAACTTTCTTTAAGTTTTCAAAATGTTCTGCCTTATTTTTACCCATGATTAGGACATCATCTAAATACACTTGGGCAATAGGTCCTAATAAATGGTTCAACGCGACTTGCATTGTCCTTGCATAGGTACTTGGGGCATTTCGGTGCCCAAATAATAATCTGGTTGGGCAGAATAATCCTTTCCTTGTACGGAAAGCCATTAATTTCTGTGTTCCCTCCTCGACTTCGAGGGAATGGTAAGCATCTATCAAGTCACAGCTAGTAAAAATGGTACTACCTCCTAGGGACGAAAATGATCTTCTCTATTGAGGGAATGGGTACACAATCTGGGTACGCCTGAAAAGAGTTTAATACCGATAGTTCCTATATCAGACTTTGTTTATTAGTAGTTCTTTTTTGGCCTACATACCAATAGAGGTGAACTATGTGGCGAATAGCAAGCTTTATATATCCTTTTTAAAGCTGCATAGTAAAATTTATCTGATGTCTTTCAGGTAGCGATGTGGGACGACGAAATACTGTTTTCTAAATATCTTTGGACGCACTGGGGTAAGTTCTCTATTTCAACACTTCTGTAATAGGTACACACAGGAACCTTGCATCATCATCTAGAGCAATAACGTCCTTGTATTCCATTAACAAATCTAGAAGTTCTTCTAAATGCTCAGGTTTCTGTAAAATAGAAACATCTGCTTCTTCTTTACTTAAATTATCTGTTATAATTTCTCTGTATGCATTTTTTAACTGTTTATCTGATAAATTTTCTGAACAGGTTACTATACAAGTAGATCATCTGCTTATTCTCTATAGCAATAGCAGTTTTATTAAAATATTCTTTTTTATTAATCTTTAACAACTTCCCTACTGTTTTATTTCTTTTTAAATAAAAAGGTTTGTCACTTGCATTAATATACTCAAAATTAATTTCATTATTTTTAAGTAAAGGGCATACAGAGTTTGCAAAATATAATGGCCCTAAAGGAAAAAGCAGGTGTTATTAAACACTTCTTTTCGGCAGTTTCAAATCTTTTTACTCTCAGGTTGACTTTCAAATAACTATAGAGATTGAGCAGGTGCCATTGTTTCTTCTATTAATAGCAATTGAACTTTTATTTCTTCGTCTGCTATTAAAGGTCCTTCTACTACTGGAGGAGGGTGTGGATTTTCTTTGTTCTCTTGATGAACACAAATTTTTATTTATTTCTACCTTTGTAGAGCTTTTCAATGAGCCTTTATTAATTAATCTCTTTTGTAGGCTTTTCAAATGAGCCTTTAGTAATAATTCTCTGTGTAGGGCTTTTCAATAATGGAGCCTTTATTAATTAATCTCTTTGTAGGCTTTTCAATGAGCCTTTAGTAATAATTCTCTGTGTAGGCTTTTTCACTTGAGAGCCTCTATAATTTACTGTGTTTACGTTTATCCACTGTAATTGTTTATATTTAAACTTATCATTCCCTATTGGAATTATCTATGAAATCTTTTCTAATGAATATTAATCATTTGTCTTTTCGTAGTTATCTTTTCGCTCTTGATTCATGAAGAAAAAAAGCTTCCTAATTTTGGCAAGATGTTTAACTTTTATTTCGTTATCCTCTTCTTTAAGATTTAAACGCGATGAAGAAAGGTCTATGGTTATAGGTAGATTAGCTAAAAGACTTGTACCTAATAAAATTCCATTCCAAGCTCCAGTACTTCCAGTCTTACACACTAAAAAGGTAACTGGGTAATACTGTTGATGTAGTCTTAAAAGTAGATCAACTTCTCCTATGGGGTGGATCATCTGAGTTCCAATCCCTTGAACTATAATAGAAACTTCATTAAGAGACAGTATAAATCTTCCTTCTCTTTCTATTTCCTTTAATCTATCCAACGATATCAAACAGGTTGTGCTCCCTAAATCTAGTAGGCTATGAACTTCAACCTCGTTCTGACCTTTTGTTGGAGTCAAAAATATTGACAAAAAATAATGGCATCCCAATTTTGGGGGTCTAATTCCTACACCAAAGAAGCTAGAGGTTACTATAACACCTCTCTTCTTTAAGCTTGAAGTATAATTTTTAATAACAGTTATATTTACCATTCCTTTCAGTAAAATGCGGTTCTAACACATATAGCTTTTTATAAAACTGTCCCAAATGGGCAACAAAACTGTTCGTTTCTTTCTTCATACATCTCAGCTCAAGATATTGTCTTCATGTTCTGGATCCGCTTGATGATTAGAAAATCAGGTGAACTCTGGTTGTTTTCTTGGGGGGACTCTTACCTTGATAGCTACGCTCATTCTTTGAGTAAGAGTTTGACTTTCTAGTATTTGAATCATTTTTAATCTCGACTCTTCGAGCTTTGACCCCATTATCAAAATCAGTGGGGTTATTATATGGTATTACCATATTATTTTCATTTTCATTAGGGATCCACACAGGGGCATTCTTGCAATTAGACGTCGAACCCCGGGCATGGAACTTTCTACATACTCTGCAGTATGTGGTATTCCAACCACAGTTTCTAGAATGATGACCTAAAGATTCACATTTTAGGCAATAGTCCATGGACTTTATTTCCTTACTGGAGAGTTTCTTAACTACTCCCTTATTAGGTCTTATATTTGGAGAAGGGCTTGTCCTTTTTCTTGAAAATTTAGAAGTATTCTTTTTATTTCTCCATTCCATGGTTCTGTTCCTCATGGAGGGGTTATATGTAGTTCTTTCTTTTCTAACTTCACTATCATTATTGCTATTATTCTCTGTATAGAATACTCTAGCTGTATTTCTTCTATCTTGTTCAGCTCTATGGTTGGTTTGGAACAAGACTCCTTCTTCTATCTGGCTGAGTTTCTCCAAAATTTCTACGAAACTCAAGTCTGGATTAAAGACTTTTAAAACTTTTTCTCTAAGTCTTCTATGATCTCTGAGCTCTTCCATACTCTCTAAAATCTTAGTCATAATTAAGATATTTATCTGTTGAGAAGTAAATCCAAAGGAAGTCTCAATATCTATGAGTTTTCTCTGATATTCCCAAAGGAGATTCTTCAAGTCCAACATGAATTCAGTAAGAGTTACATGTGGTCTCCTTTGAAATTTCATGAACTGTTTCAATAAACAGAAGATTGTCTCGGCTTTGTCTGGTTTGAGAAAAATCTTCAATTGAATTAAAAAGTCTTCTAGGGTCTTGCACCTAGAGAAACTATTATCCTTCAGAATATATTGACGGGCCTCTGATGAGAAATCAGAAGAGATTGTAGTCTTAGCATAGTCTATTTTCTGTCTTTCAGTTATTAGGCCTAACGTGCGTATCTTCTCTTGCAACGTCGAAAGATAATCCTCAAATTTAATGCCTACCCAAGCTTCTGTGTCTTGGTATTTCTTCCATACAATTTTAATTCTTTAGCCAATTCTGGTAGTGGAGGGGCATACGCAGCGTTTGGATAATATCCTCCATAAGGGGGTCCATATGGGTATGGATGGTAACCAGGTTGCATTGTAGGAAGGGGTTGTTGCCAACCTGCGGGAGGTGGCTGCATACTCAAAGGATTATTTTGGGATGGCCCCCACGGATTCTGAGGTTGTCCTCCATATAAAGTATCACTTGCTTGGTTTTGTCCCCAAGCTCCACTAAACTCACTTCTATTGTTAAATATTTCTGTTTGGCCATTCCAGGAAGGATAAGTTTTCTTTTTATTTGAAGGGGGAGTGGCCCCCGATGCATTTAAATGTATATTAAAAAGGTATTGTCCAAAACATTTGTCTTTTGGAGCATCTTAGGTATTCTTGGCTCGTATTTTTTCTGTATGTTTAACTGGTTGATGCCAGTCCAAGCTGTTTCTCTGATTTGGGTTTAACGACATTGTATCAATGTTAGAAGGAGGTAGATATACTGGAGGAAGTCCCATATCCTTTTGTGTGGGTTCCCTTATCTTGGGTTTTGCTCCTTTATTCTCTTCTGTTTTCTGTCCATCAGTAGTCTTTACTTCTGTTACATCATGTTCTTCATCTTGATGAACATCTTCTGTATTGTCTTCTTTATTGGTATCATCCATGTCCTCATCCTTGTTCTCTGTTGAATCATTATTTTCTAAGTCTTTATTATCCCCTTCAGCTCTGCCTGAAGCTCATTAGGGTCCAACTGTCCGGCTTATAGCCCTTTGAACCAGTAGCAGAGATGAGAGGCAATGTAGAAAAATACGAAGACGGTAAAGACTATTGGTTCAAACATAGTCATGATTAATTGTTAATTAATTAATCAAATAAAAAAAAACTAAGTTCTCAAACTGTTTCTAAAATAAAAAAAAAAACTAAAGTCTCAAAAATATTTTTCAAAGTTTTCAAAAAAAAAACACTAAGTTTTCAAAAATATTTTTTCAAAGTTCCAAAAAAAAACGCTAAGTTTTCAAAAATATTCAAACTGTTTTCAAAAATTTTTTCAAAAATTTTCTATGTTCAAAGAAAATATGTAAAGTTCTATTTAAACTCAAACAAAAGAGTTTATATCAGTATTAACTTTTAATTAAATAATTAAAATTATTTTATTCGATTTTAATTATTAATTACTGTTTAAAGTTAATCACTATTAAATTAAAAAATTAAAATTTAATCACTTTAGATTCTAAGTTCAGAAATAAAATAATTTTCTTTCAAAATTATTTAAAAAATTTCAAAGTTCAAAAAATAAAAATAATTTTCTTTCAAAATTATTTAAAGTTCAAAAATAAAAATAATTTTCTTTCAAAATTATTTAAAAAATATCAAAGTTCTATTTTCAAAAATAAAAATAATTTTCTTTCAAAATTATTTAAAAAATATCAAAGGTCTAATGATAATTAATTTTAATTAATTTCTGTAATTAATTAATTAAGAAACAGCTATCCCCTTTTTCTAGTCGGGTGTGTTCTTAAAATGTTAAAGGTCAACTTATTTGTTCTTCTTGGTCAAAGGTTATTTGTTCTACTGTTCTTCAAAGTTCTTCAAAATTCTTCAAAGTTCTTCTATCAAATATTTTCTAACTTGGAATCAATCAATTTACATACCAACAATTCTGTTATAAATTGTGGTTTCTATAATTTCTGTTGTGGTAGAATAATTTTAAAAATATTACAGGTCAGTAAAATAAATTTCCAATTTTCTGTAGCTAAATATAACAATTCTGTTATTTTTTGGTCAAATATAACAAGTTCTGATTGGTTTTAGGTCAAAAATACATTATTTTCTGTATTTTTGGTCAATTTGGGCAATTTGACCTTTCGTGACCTTTGGTGACCTTTGGTGACCTTTGGTGACCTTTTGACCTTGGTGACCTTTGGTGACCTTTTGATGACCTTTGGTGACCTTTGGTGACCTTTGGTGACCTTTGGTCAAAGTGACCTTGTCTGGGTGGCCTGGGTCTTGTCCAAAAGGTTTTACCTTACTTTGATAATTATTAATTATGTTATTGCTAAATTACGGATTTCCGATAATTGAAAAAAAAACTTATTTTTTAATTCACTCAAAAAAACTTTTTTATTTTCACTGAAAAAAAGAAAAAAAAACACTTTTTTTGTTTAGATAAAATTTAAAAAAAACGGGTTAAAAAAAAACCGAAAACGAAATTTTTACCACCTGAAAATATTCGCGGGACCACGACAAATGTAATTAATGCATAATTTATATAAAAAAAACCAAAATCGAAATTTTTACCACCTGTAAATATTCGCGGGGTTACGACAAATATAATTAATGCATAATTATAATGAAAAAGTAATTAGTAGATTTATAATCAATAAAAGCAAAATATATAATTTATAGTATATAATATATATATATATTATATATAATATAGTATATAGTATTAAATATTATATATATATATATATATATAATATATATATAGTATATATATTATATATATATATATATATATATAATTATATATATCCCTAAACTCAGTTCTCCCATTCAACGACAATTTTCCCTTCCCTCCGAAGGAGATACTCCAATTCAATGCCTCTTTTTCTTCTCCCTTCCCCTGACTCCTTAGTCTTACGTTTCCCTTTACTATTTGATTCATATATCACTGAATGAATATTAGTAAAACAAACTCATGTACACACCTTTTTGTAACAACTCTTTCTTATGAAGATTTATGCTTTCCTAGCTTCTGTTTTGAATTTTATCAATCTTTAACTAGCTCTAATTACTTAACTAATGCTAATTAAGAAAAACGGTTTTTACTAAAATGATTCTCTAACTCTGTACTATCATTTAGTAAATAAAAAATTAATTAGTCAAGTCCTAATTAATTATTTAAATCTATGTAATCTTTCTATATATATCTTAAAAAAACTTCCCTCAGGAACCATATAAAAGAAAAAAAAATGCAATTAAACAATTTTTTGTATTATTTTTCTAGTAATTTTGCCTTTAAAAAAAAGAACAAAAAAAAAACATACAAAATGAAAATTGAAGACAATAATGTCACTAATCAAAAATTAATTTAATATATTCTTTATATATTAAAAAATGTCTCTAAAAATTTTGTTATTTTCACACTTTTCACACACTATATTTTAAGTGCTCTTTTTTCTATGCTATTAAGTGGGATTTTTCTGTCATCCCATTTTGTAAAAATTTGTTTTGTAATTTTTTGGAAAAACAATAACATATGTTTTCTTTAAATTTTTAACACCTTTTGTGTTGAAATTTGCACAATATGGAACATACTATATATATTAGGGCCCAAAGGCGGTAGTATATTGCATGTCACATGTGCACAATTTCCTATCTAATTTATTGAAACTTATGCATAATGAAATATAATTGCATATTAAGATCAAAGGATGATAATAAGCCCATACCACTTGCATATAGTTTCCTATCTAATTTAAACTTTAGTGTGAAATTTGTTTTTTGTGTGAAAATTAATTTTTGTACTCACAGTACTTCTAATTGGTTTTCCACCTTTAAACTGCTGCTTTGCAAAGGTTTGGAATTGGGATCATCTGTTGGTGACAAAGAAGTCACCTCTCTCAAAATTGCTATTATAAATGGCTCTTGTAGACACAGAAGAAATATCCAGAGGTTCGTGTAGGCGCAATCCCTCAACCGTTCCTTACGGTCTTTGTCTTTGTAGTCGTAATTAATGCCAATACTCGGTGCTAAACGCGAAGACGGCAATGACCATTGCAAGTGGGAGAAAATTACAGCCTCAAGATCCTGGAAGCGAAGCCAGTCTGGTGAGAATTGATCCTTCTAGCACCAGTTGGAGGTCAATAAACGCACAATTTCCTGAGAGGCTTTTTATTTTACATCCTATCCAAAAACATCTAAAAATGATCTGAACAAATACAGTTCCTAAACTGTATCCAAAAACCTAAAATAAAGAAAAATGGGAAATACGATATCAGTTACATATAATTTTAAAAAATAATTAAGCTGTAATTAAAAATTCATTAGTCGTATTTCAATATAACAATATTATAACAAATATAAAAATGTTCATTTATATCATTAATCATATCAAAAATTTTCCAATATTATAATCGATATCTTTATTAAAAATAATAAAAGTATTAATTATAATATTATTATTAATTAACAAATATATCAAAGATAATTAATAAATATATTTCAATACAATATTTCATTAAATATGATAAACATCTTTATTTTTAAAACAATAAAATATTACAAAGTAAAAGCTTTATTCTTATTATTACTATTATTATTATTATTATTATTATTATTATTATTATTATTTTATTATTATTATTATTATTATTATTATTATTAATTATTATTATTATTATTATTATTATTATTATTATTTAAAGTAATTCACAATTTTTACCTTTGCACAGCGATGGAAAAATCCTATGTGAGAAACACCTTTTGTCTATCTCACTAGGTCTAATCTTTTACCTGTCTTTGTTTTTAAATTTTACAATTAAAAATGGAAAAAGAAAAAACAGTATACAATTTTGTACATTATATAATATATATAATATATATAATATATAATATAGTCAAAATAATATATACTATATCATGTTTCACTTCTCTAATAAAACTTCTATCTCTAATATAATTTTCGCGCCTATATGATACTACTTAAAGGAGCTATTTCATTAGCTTTTTACTTAAGCAGATCTCAGGCCCAAACAAACGACTTTTCTGGTGGTCCAACCCTTTTTAAAAGATCGTTTTCTCCAAAACCCTCTCTAATCCCCTTCTCTATCTCTCTAAAACCCCTAAAGTTTCTCCCTCTCATTCCCCACCATTCTCTCGGTCTTGCTTCTGTCGTGAAGTCTAAAATGGATTTTTTGGAATAAATCTAGATTTAAATCCATATGGAATATTCCGGTTGGATTGGGAATTGGATTTTAGGAATGAGAATTCCCAGATTGAGAGCTATGATTCACAGACTTATTTCAACACCATGGCGCCAATTTTATGATCCAAAAGCTCAACAAAGTGCCGATTCAGGCCATAAAAAAGATATTAAGAGAAAAGTTAGTTAAACACAAAATGTTGAAATGTGGCAGAAGCTTGAGAAATGGATTATGAAACAAGAATTTGTTTTTGAATTATGAATTTTAAATATCAATAAAGTTAGTTTCTTGATTTCAATATTGTGAAATATTTTTTACAAATATATATATATATATATATATATATATATATATATATATATATATAATATTATATATAATAAATATATTTTTTAAAATATATATATATATATATATATATATATATATATTATATATATATATATATAATATATCAGAGGTGGGCACTTCCGCCTTAGTCCGCTAGGTCCGCTAGTCCGGCTTGTCGCTAGTCCGCTTCCATAGTCCGCTAGTCCGCTAGCCGACTTTCGAGCGGACTTACCAAATAGGTGCGGACTAGCGGAGGTGCGGAGGTGCGGAGGTGCGGAGACGTCAGGAAACTAGCGGACTTGCACATGCGGACCAAAAAAGGTTCCCGCTCTTTTGTTCCGCACGCTTTTGAAAAATGAAAGGTTATAGCTTTACCTTATTAAGCATTCTATATGGTTTAGAATTAAGAATATAATTTTTATTTTAAGTTTATTACTAATTATACTTTAGTCTAAGACTTATTGTTTTTAATAATTAAACTTCCAAAACCAATATCTCAACCTCCTTAAAGGTAACATATATAATAAATAACATTTAAATTGATTTTATAGACTGAATGGCTATTACCCTCATCTATAACTTTAATTAATTATATTATTACTATAATAACTAGGCAATATCTAAATAAATTCTGTGTAAAACCCAAATATATATATATATATATATATATATATATATATATATATATATATAAATAGATATAATAATAATATATAATTATAATATATATTATATATTATATATTAAATTAAAATATATATATATATATATATATACTACTATATACTATATATATATATACTACTATATATATAATTATATATTAATATATAATATATATATAGTATATATATATATATATATATATATATCATATATATATTATATATATATTATATATATATATATATAATATATATATATATATATATATATATATATATATATTATATATATATATTATATATATATACCTATACATATATTATATAATATATATATATATTATATATAATAAATATAATATATAATATAATTATATATATATAAAATATGTTATATATATTTATATATATTAATAATATAATTTAATATATATAAATATATATATATATATATTATTATATATAATATATATATATACAATATATATATTAATATATATATATATACGTATATATAATATGTATTATATATATATATATACTTTCTTTTATATTATATATTTATATATATATATATAATATAGTATATATATATTATAATATATATATATATATATATATCTATATATATAAATATTTATTATAATATATATTATATATATATATAGGTGTTAAATATTGCATAATCGCAAATTTATTATTTAGATGTAAAAAGAACATATAATGAGAAAGTAAAGAATAAACTGCCTTCTCCAGGATTTGAACCACCGCATCGTGGCGAAATGAGGAACAATAGTTCTCGATACTTTACGACTGCAGCCAACCCCCACCAAAAAGTTGAGTTCAAGAACAGTTTTAAAGCAATTGAGTTTATATCTAATATATATATATATATAATATTATATATATATATATATATATATATATATTATATATATATATAATTAAATACTATATTACTATATAATATATATATAGTATAATATCAGTATATATATATATATATAACTATATATATATAATAATATAC